>ML677334.1:44357675-44380369 GCA_007922305.1 Dermatemys mawii | reverse complement strand
TCTATCTATCTATCTATCTATCTATCTATCTATCTATCTATCTATCTGTCTCTGTCTGTCATCTCTCTCTCTATATGAGGAGTGTTTGCACATTTTTGAAGACAGAACTTCATTTTCTGCCAAACTAAGAAAAGTGAAAGAATCTCAGAAAATGGACTAAATAAGAAGAGAACTAAACTACCTTGAAAGTTCTCATGCATTCCTACCACAGAAAAAAACAAAGGCAATGCTGAAGGAGCTGAAGATATCACCTAAGTAAACTCTGAAAGCCTGCAGACATTGAAAGAGCGATAGCAACCCACTTTGAAACTAAACAAGAATAAAACAGGTGTGTTTTTATATAATTTCACAGATATAGGAAGGAGAAGAATACATCCCCCCAGCCCTCTGAAGTAAAGCACTTTGCAACTCATTCTGTTTCTCTTTACAAGGAAGCTATTGCAGCCAGCTAAAAAAAACAGAGAAGACTCAAAAAGTAACCAACCCCAGGAAAATCTCTCCAAGCTTCCACATGGCTTAGTGAGAGAAGACTAATGTAGACACTGCCAAGGGGTTCAATTTAAAGCTCTTGGAATGATTTAATTAGCATATGAAAGTACTGTTTCACTGAAAATACTAACAGTTCCTCCTGTTAATTAACAAGTGGTTAGACTGTGTATTCCTGGAGAGGAGACAGTGAAACAGTGAGATTTAATTGGATTTAAGATTCTTAATATTCATAACTGGCTTGTCTGAAGACAGCTCCTTAAACAGCTTCTTCTAAGTAACTGAAATATTTTCTTTAACTTCATATGATTTTGTTAAGATTGCTTACTTTTCCCTAGTTATAAATTATTATGTTATGTTAATGATTATGTCAATGATTATATAATTATGTTAATGATTATTAACAACGAACAGGATCCAACTTTCCTTAAACAAATTTCTTTTGCCCAGTATATCTTAGATTTCTAAGGCAGCTAGCATCACAATAATTTTGGAAAATAAGACCTTGATGTCAACTTTGCAAGAAAAAAGTGGCAGGTTCGCCTTCAAGAGTGTAATCTCTGTCAAAAGGTCTCTAGAAAGAGGCGTACAGAAGAGATTGTAACTGAAGTAACCAGTTTATCATTTGTGTTCGTATAATGTTTTCTTTTCATTTCTTTAATACTGAAATAGTCATGGCTAGCAATTGTGATTGTTTTACTCGGCCTTGATCATGGTCTCCCCAAATGAAACCCTTCTGACTAAAATAGCAGAAGGCATACCACTGAGTTAAGCAGTAAGAGAAACGATTAGTAAAAGCTGGCCTGTCATTTTATATTTCGCTAAACTAAATGTTTCTAGTAGCTTTTAAAATACAATGACTTGGTGTTCAATTATTAAAATTACCTTTTTTTGCCCCACAGTTCCCTGCTGAGAAAGTTCGACCAATTTGAGTGCTCCCTTATGATCTGGTAGAGTGGGTGAAGTGGGCCTAATTTACCCCATTTTATACATTGGTGTGCAGCTAATCACATGAGTAGGCCCACGGTGAGCAACTGGATCCTAATCTGATCCAGAATATTTTTAGTAGTGTCACAGCAGTTTAGTGTCATACTGAAACAAAGGAAAGTTTTGTCAAATGAAGGAACTTCAGATTTGATTAAACAAAGAACATTCAATCCAAAACCAAATTTGATTAACTTAAACAATTCTTTTGATATTTAAATTGTTCAGACCACAGGAATTGTATGTTAAAATCTACCTCTTTGTCCCCTGTCTTCAGTCTACCAACTAGGAAAACTCTGAATGAGTCTAGCTCTGCTTAATAATCAAGTCACTTGCTAGCATATCAGAAAGCTGCCTAATGAGCAGTTCCAAGATCCCTTCAAATTAATTTAGCCTTTTCAGACGCTCATGTGATTCCCAGAAGCAAAGAACAAACTATTCCATTTTAAATGTAATCTGATTTAGTAGCTCCTGGTACCAGACATTTTGTCAGATGTGACTTTTCCAAGGAATATCACTTCACCAATTGCATCAACAATGTAAACTTCATTTTAATGAGAAAAAAACAGTTATAGTACTTGGGAAATCTGCTCTCTGGCCTCTTTCTCTGCTTCCCAAACTCATATACAATAACAGTGAAAAGACAGATGCAATTATAGGCTTTAAAAAAGGAATCTTGTTGAGAATTAGTTTTACAGTTAATACCTGTGCAAATCTGAGTAATTAGGCACCATGAGGCACTGTTAAAAGAAAATACAGAATACATAGAACAATAACATCTAGTTATCTATTAACATGTATCAATTAAAATTAATATTTTACAGGAAGATTCTGTTTTGCAGGATTATTTTGCAAAAGGCACCATAGTTTAGAAATGAAACTACTGTATTCAAATCAGTACTTTAAAATATTTACAAACATGCCCTGTTGAGCCATTGAGCTTTGGATGGATTTTATTTTGT
Organism: Dermatemys mawii; assembly: GCA_007922305.1. Lineage (NCBI taxonomy): Eukaryota > Metazoa > Chordata > Testudines > Dermatemydidae > Dermatemys > Dermatemys mawii. The sequence goes on along the minus strand of ML677334.1, from coordinate 44,377,937 downwards.
AAACCCTCTCACTTATGGAAAATTCACATTTAAGGAACTGTGTGTTGAATTACCATAATCACCATTATTATATGGTTATTTAATTTTAAGACTTCAATGATGTTCATCCAATAAGTGCAATTTCTCAAAGATGACATTTACTCAAAGCAAGATTGCACATCAGAGGGATGGATAGATATTAAAATGTGACTCAGCAAGGTGATGTACTTTCAAAATGCCTATGAGTAATGGCATTATTTATACAGATGAATCTCAAAACATGGGCCTAGAAGTCTGTGCCATAAAAATGTATCTTAAAATCACTATATAGTGTTCAATGAGAGGATAACTCTTGTTGTATTTACACTTTAATCCATTGAATATCAGGGCTATGGGTATGTCTATACGTGGAGCTAGGGGGTGTGATTCTCAGCTTGAGGAGACATACCCATGCTAGCTCTGACTAGCTAGTGCACTGAAAATAGCATGGGTCTAACCACCAGTACCTGTCCAAGATGGTAGGCATGTACTTAGGGCAGCTAACCCTGCTGCTGCTTGTGCTGCTGTGGCTATGCTCTATTTTCAGTATGCTAACTCTTTCCCAGCTAGTGGACATATCCCTGGCTCCAAGTGTAGGCATACTCTGGGAGGCAGGAAAGCAGACACAGGAGCTGCAAGGAGTAATGCTGCAACAGTTTTAAGCTGCACGTAGAATTTTAAGGCTTGTTTTTCTGCAAAAGAACTACTGTTCGAAACGCAGAGAAATATGCCCCTCTGGCTGAAACCTTGAGAGCTAAGGGTTACCAGGTCCAGACATATGCACTGATCGTCAGAGCCTTAGGTGCATGGGAACCCAGTAACAAGTGAGTGTTGAGAGAATGCAGAATCAATCAACGCTACGGGGAGTGGGGGAGGGAGAGCTTCCCCAGACCCAGCAACCCGCTTGCATGTTGTTGGAGGGTTAGGTGTGGTGGGGGGATACCAATTTCAGGGGTCCCCCCAGGCACAATGTGCAGGAAATGGGGATCCCTATGCTGTCACATCACCTCTGTTGGGGATACTGTGTCAGCTGATCCTCACAGTCTCCAACTCTACCTGGGCAGTACAGCAGACAGGGCCTTGCCCACTAGCTCCTCTCCACTCCCTAGCCCACCCACCCCTATGGGTATGCTGGTCATTGCACAGCATCATACCTATCATCAGCAATCTGTGAAGAGTTCATCAAACTCATGGCTAACAAGGTAAAGCAGGACATTGTGGATGAGCTAAAACTGATCAAGAATTTTTCCTTCAGTGTTGATTCCACACTGTTTATTAGCCATATCGATCAGCTGACATTTACTGTGCACTAGATGCTGAATAACTGCACATCTATAGAATGCTTCTTGAGTTTTGTTCCAGTTACATCACATACAGGTCTTCATCTGTTTAATGTTATCAATGAAACCCTAAGTAACTAACTAAATATCAATCTGAGGACTGTAGAGGTAAAACATACAACAATGCTAGTAACATGTTTGGCATTTATTCTGGTGTACAAGCTCAGGTAATTGCAGTCAAAGAAAAAGCAGTGAACATCCCATGCATGACCCACTCACTAACTCTATGTGATATTGCTGCTGCAGAGTCATGCACTGAGGCAATTACATTTTTTGGATTGTCCAAAAACTGTATATTTTTTTTCTCAGGTTGAATTTATTGCTGGGGCCTGTTGTGAGATTCTCTGAAAGAGGAGACAGCTGAGGCCAGTAAGAGAGAACTTCCCCCAAGGCACGTTAGTGACACAAGGTGGTCAGCTTGAGCGGATGCACTTCACAGTTTATCATGCAACTACAAAAGCTATAAATCCATGCTTCAGGTTGTTGGTGCAGACACTGTGCAGAACAGTGAAAAAAGAGCAGAGGCAAACTCATTAGCTGAAACCATGGATCAGCAACTGCTTTTATGACAACATTTTGGAGTAGTATTCTTACAAGAGTAAACAAAACAAGTCACCATCTGCAGTCTGAAACAATGGACTTAGGCACAGCTGTGACGCTGCTGAAGTCACTATCTGAGTTTGTGGCAGCACAACGGAATAGTTTTGAGGAATACTATGAATCTGCAATGTCTTTAAGTTCTACAGCTAACTTTCAGGTAAAGTGGCAACATCATCCAAAGCATGTGGCTGACGATAGTGAAGAACCTGCTGCTGTGCTGACAGGGGAAGAGAAGTTCAAATTTGAATCATTCTATACCATAACTGATTCACTTGTCAGCCATCTCAACAGAAGAATTCATGCATATTCAGAAAGAAATAACCATTTCTGTTTTTGAACATGTGACCTTGACAGTACCGCTGATAAAGAGTCTCTCAGAAGATTAATTGAATTCTATTCAGGTGACCTCAATGAAGAGATCTTTGAAGAATGGGTACAGTGGTGCTCACTTGTAAATTTAGCAGCCTGCCCTTATCATGAGCTCTGCCTACACCACTGCAAATGCTGACCATAATGAACATGCATAATTTGCAAACAGCCTTTCCAAAAGTCTTTGTTGCACTACACATTTGCCTGACATTACCAGTCTCAAACTGCAGTGGTGAAAGGTCTTTTTCACATTTAAAAAGGATAAAAAGTGATTTATGTTCTACAGTGGTTCAAGAACGACTTAACAGTCTTACTCTGTTTCCATTGAATCTGAGATGGTAAACGCTATAGACTTCTCTAGTTTAACTGAAACATTTTCTGCAGCAAAGGCATGTCGAAAAATCTGAAGAAAACTTTCATACGTTTTATTTACAGCATCATTCTTCATACTAGTCTTGCTTCAGATAAGTAATTTGTGTATTAAATAGCAAGTATTAATGTGAGTAACTCAGTGCAAATGATACAATTTGTTTGTCAGTGGTTCTGATTCTGATCTTGCAGACACCGAATTAATTCATCAGTAGCTCCATGTAAATCAGAGGTGTTTGTTCACTGTAAAACTTATGACAGAGATCAGAGTCAAGTCCATTGTCTTTATGACGTACCTGTGCCTTACGGAGTTTTCTGGTTAATACTCAGGGATAAAACTGGACTTTATGGTCTAGATTTAAAAAAACACAGATAGCAAGTCATTTTGGCTACATATCATGTGTAATGAAAGCGAGCTGACTGTTCCCCTCCACCGCAAGAAGTTAATTGTTGTAGGAATACTGTGTCTTTTTAAATATACACAAGGCCTTGAAAAACTAGTGTTTTTCCTGCTTCCCATTCTGATGGTAATATAACACTGAAAATTGTGGTGCAAGACTGAACTAAATAGAACTGCCAGAATGTCTGTGTCTAGGGTGACCAGAGAGCAAGTGTGAAAAATCGGGACAGCGGGTGGGGGTGGGGGGTAATAGCAGTCTATATAAGAGAAAGACCAAAAATCAGGACTCTCCCTATAAAATCAGGACATCTGGTCGCCATATCTGTGTCCTCTCCTTGCGAGAAGATATCCAACTAGAGAAAGACAGTCTTCTGCATTCCTGGAGTATTACATAATATCCTGAGAATTCAAGACAGTCCGAAGAGTAGTAGCCAAATATCTTAAAAGGGCAAAACAAATCTCTTAATAAAGCTGAAGGTTCAGGCAGCCTATTCTCTCTTTCATAGGTCTGGTTATTCTTGTTTTATATTCAGATTTCTTCCCTGTTATGTTGCTCTTTAATGAAGAGTTAGATAAAAAGTGTGTCGGTCTTCACAAAAAGAGAAATAGTTTTAACTGTGAATATTTACAGCCTCTCTTCATGGAGGCCCCTAGGGGGCATATAGCAAGCAAGGAAGAGTCTGTGTATACAGGAAATAAAGACAATCAGACTTTCACCCTAACCACAGCGTGCTGGGTTTCTCTCTCTCTTTCTCTCTCTCTCACTGACATCTGCAAAAGTAAATGCACAGCAAGTTTATCTGGCAGAGTGTGGTACAGGAAGGAACGGTATAAACAAGCTAACAAAATTAACATGAGTGATAATAGCAAATTCTATTCGATCTTCCTTTGCAAAATGAGAATCTTTCTGATACTATTTACTCTCTTAACAATCATGAATAATATTCAGCCTTATTGATCAGCAGGGATCCTAGTAATCCATTTGCCATGACTCTTTAGTTTTTACATTTTGTGAAAAAATAAAAGCATATACAGTGGAACCTTGTTTATCTTATCTAATTGGAGCTAGATCAGATAATCAATAATTCAGATAACCAGGAGAATAGGCAAGGCTTGGGCTGTTAGCCCCACATTGCTAGTCTCTGTCATCTTAAAAATGGTAAATAAAACAATAAAACATTGGGTTCAACTGATATGTGTGTGTGTGTGTGTGTGTGTGTGTGTGTGTGTATATATATATCTATATATTTATATCTATGTATATATATATATATATATATATATATATATATATATATTTATAGTGGCCTGGAAAACTAAAGTTCTGTGTTCCATTTTAAATCATGGAAAAATGCAGATTTTTATGTTTGTTTATTGGGAATTTTTTTTATGATGGAAAACTAGGATCCCTGTTGATTATGTTGAGTGGAATGTATAAATTGGACAAAAATGGTTTGGCACAATGGCTGTGTGTTTGTCTGTTTGTACAATCCATAGCACATATTGGTACCACCATATAATAAAAAAGTGGGAGAAAACTAAATTCTTACTATCAAAGACTGACTTTTAGATTATGTTCATGGATATAAGATTTATGGCATTTCAACAGTGATGTTGCTGCTTACTTAGCATGACCAGATGTTCCAATTTTATAGGGACAGTCCCAATTTTTAGGTCTTTTACTTATATAGGCTGCTATTACCTCCCACCCTTTGGCTCAATTTTTCACACTTGCTAGCTGGTCACCCTACTGCTACTTGTTGCTTTAGCAGTTCACAAGTTGAGACTGTACCAGTAAAAATAACGAAAGAAAAGAATATAGGATGTCATATTGCTTCCTTTGTTTTATGAAAGTGCTTGTGATAAGTACATTACAGTTTCTAGTGAAGATGTCTATGTCCATAATCACTAATGTGATAATGGCTGCAAATATACAGAGCAGAAAAAAGTAACCTAGATGTATTATACTTGGATAGCACAAATAATTTTAGGTGAGTGGAATGTGTGAACATTCAGCAATTGCCTGATGGGAGGATGGAGGTGAAGGCCGACAGATTGCAGTGGTTTTATGGAACCCAAAAAGAAAATCACAAAAATGTACAAAGTATAGCGAGTGAGTAGCTAGCTATCTTACATAATCATTGATAAAACTAAATTGATATCCACCCATCAGGAGGGCACCAAGGGCACAGAAAATTAAGATGGATTGCTTAGTGTATAGCTTGCCATCAGCACTGTAAAATCAGTTTGGTTTTAGAATGAAAGACTCTAGAGCCACAAAACATACTCTGTTTTCATCAAACAAGATGCAAAATTTAGACTACATTTCACTGCCTAACTTAGTTGGCCTCCCACTCCCCTGCATGAAGCCTTGCAGGTTTCTTCTCATGCATGTACACTTAGGAATAAGTAGTTCTGCTTAGCATATATCTATGCAAGAAATTAAGTGCAGCAGGCCACAGCATAGATGTATTCACTTCCTCTTTCGCTAAATTCTGAAGGGCTATTTAAATAAACACTGACTAATCTTCAGTTTACAGGTATATTGAATGCAGATGTAAGTCTCTAGGTAACATACACCAATGTGCTTCCTTTACAGAAGCAGGTTTAGAAGTTTGTTTTGCTGCATATAACTTTCTTGCTTATGCCACCGCATGATTGCATTGTTTGTTGTTATGATGAAATTGTACATCTTTCAGTTGAGTTCCAGAAAACATTAATGCACTAAAATTAATGGGTTTTTGTCCAATTCTCATGTAAAAACTCTTTTCCAAATATCTACTCTGGGTAAAATGTTCAAAAGTATCAAGCTCCTTTAAGCACTTTTTGAAGCCCCATTCTCAAAAGTGTCTGAGACTTATGTTCCTAAGTGCCTGGCACCTTTTTGAAAATGGAACTTAGGTGCTTTTGAAAATGTTATTCTTTACTTAGTCAGATGCAAAATGAAAAGTGCTGAAATCAAAACCATTGCCTGCTTAGCATATATGAAAGTCTTCCTTCATTGCTAAAGATATTGGCATGTTTTGCATTATCTAACATAAGTTGCTAATTGTGCATAGTTGGTAGCAGCTGACTAATAAGTTTAGCAAAGATTCAATTCTATGGTAATTAGCTCATACTATTTATGACAATGGTACAAACAGCAAAGAGTGACAGGGCATGAGACAAGAGTGCATTCTGTCCCCAAGTCTTTTCAACATACCCACTGAATTTATTATGAGATAAGCCCTGGAAAGTATTAATAAAGTAGGAGAAACTGGGATTTCCATCTGTGGATACCTTTTAAATGCCCTCAGATATGCTGATGATTGGATGTTCTTTGTCACAGCCATCGATGCAATGCAATGAACACTAGAGTTTGTAAAAACAGTTAGCGAGGGTTATAGAATGTGGCAAAAATGAAATGCATGTACATCGAAACAGTCACTGACAAATGGGATGCAAGCAGACATCACAATAAATGGCCAACTTGTAGAGTACATTAAACTACAGTCATTATCTCTCACCATACATATGCAGACAAGAAATGTGTCAATTAAATTGGAAGATGACTAGGGATGGCTCGCTCAGCCATAGACTCCCTTATGAAATTATTGGGAAGCCATGGCAACTCAAAATGTATGAAGGGTTGACTGTTGTAAAAATTTTCCCATTGCAACTTATGGAGGTGAATACTGAGAAACTAATGTGATTGACAAAAGGAAAATTGAAGCCTTTGAGATGTGGTACTGGTGAAGACTCTTGCTTATTTTCTGGATGGAAAAGAAGATGATCGCTTATATTAGCTATATTGCTGGAGAGAAGCCAACTCTCCTCAGAAATCAACAGGCATGAATTTAGTACTTTGATCACCTCAGGTGCAGAGATGGAAAGTTATCACGGAAGGAATGGATGGGTCATTTTTGTAGGGGATGACCAGGGAGGAGATGGATAGATGGGGCACTGTGGATCTCTGGGAGCTCAGCTGCTGAATGTACAAAGTCAGCAATGGTTCAAGAAGACTTCCAAATATTCTGGTATAATGTCACGCATGTTACAAGATGAATAAATGGATTTCTTACTTATTTATATTGGTAGGTGCTGATGTGGATTAAAATAATCAATAGAATGAGATGGGCTTACATGTTTATGTTCAGTATGAGGAATGTCAATACTTTTGTAGCAAACGTGTTTTCTGAGTAATTTGTATCCCATACACCTACCCTGTACATCACAATGCTTCATTGTGCACTCCCAAGGGGAGAGAGACAATGAGTCTGCCTCCACCACATAACCATGGATTGAAGGGACAACAGAGGTAGAATATTAAAAGTGGTGTTTTGATTGCATATCTGACAAGAAAAAAACACACGTTGTTTAGAATTCTGGAATGTAAAACAGGATCTTTTTAAAAGTAAAAAGTATCATGATGCTTGTCACAGCAGGATGCTATCAGGCCTGTATTGTACATACTGGGTTTTGAATAATAATCTGTTCTAATGCTAAGTAATAGCACACATTTGCTATAAATAAAGGGATTGAATCTCCACAGTTTAGCACACTGTATACCCTTTTGTACCTGTGAAAAATAGGTTAAAATGCTGACATCAGTTGATGTGAGTGGAGAATTCTGACTTGGTACTGCTTGACACCCATGTTGTACATGTGTTAAACATTGCATAGGTTGTAAAGTAATGAAGAATCAGGCCCCAATGAATGTAGTGATAACTTGCACAGACATTAAAATATGTTATCCAGGAAAATATGCCCTGGGCCATGGGGTAGGGTGGACTTGCTCTTGCCTCTCTTCAAGCTACAAACAGCTCAGAGACCTTCTGCTGGTAAGACACTCTGTGCACTTTGTTTACAATATTCATTTCTACCAACCATACCCATTATATAGCCTTATGCCTACGATTCTAGGGCACTCTCAGCTCCTGAGAGTCTCATTTACTCAGATTCTCTCTCCTGCTTCTCACTGCCTTCCTGTGCCTTTTGTATCATCTGCCTACCGGTCTAATTAGTCTCTTTGTTCACCTAAACTCATCTCCATCCCTAGATTAGGCTCAGCTCTTCTTCATGAGGTCTACTCTAGAGTAATTAATTAGAGTTGTAGTGACCAGAGTGCTGGCTCAGCTGCTGTTGCCACAGCAACACAGTCCACATCTCTAAATGGTGACAATAGCTTTCCTCCCTATCAGCAGATGTGGCTGGAGTGCTTGCATAATCATTCTATAATGGAGCTTTAAATTATATACATCTTAAATTATCACATGGGTCTGCATAGATTGTTACAAATATATGTACTGAATTAGTGTGACAGAATTGTGGTGGTTTCATTACGGAAAAATGGTTATAGATACATGTTTGCAAAATAAAATACAAACATCATTTTAGGATTGACAAACACACATCCACTAGGAAAAATTGCTGCCACTTTTCCTTCTATTATGGGAAGCATAACACAAACTCTACATGTTCTTTGTACTGAAACAGCAAAGCACCATGATATTTTCCCAAAGAAAACTGATGTATGAAGTTAATGGAGTGCACCAGGAAGGTGAATATGGATGTGTTTCTATATGGGTATGTCTACACTGCAGTGTAAAGACTATGGTTAGTAGGACTCAGTTCATCAGATCCTAGGTTAGAGAAGCCAATGCTTAAGAATCTACACAGGGGAGGGCAAACTTTTTGGCCTGAGGGACGCATTGGGTTTCCAAAATTGTATGGAAGGCCTGTTAGGGGGAGCTGTGCCTCCCCAAACAGCCAGGTGTGGCATGGCTCCCACCCCCTATCTGATCTCTCCTGCTTCTCACCCCTGACAGCCCCTCCACTACTTCTGCCCCATCCAACCACCCCCCTCTCCTTCTTGATGGCCCCCCAGGACTCCTGCCCCATTCACCCTCCCCTGCTCTGTGTCCCCTGATCACCCCTGGACCCCCCACCCCTAATTGCTCCCTGCTGCCCATCCAGCCCCTCTCCTTCCTGACAGCCTTCCCGGGGACCCCTGCCCCATCCAACCACCCCTTCTCCCTGACCGTCCTGGACCCCCAACCCCTAACTGCCCTCCGCCACCCCATCCAACCCCTCCTCTCATTGCTGACTGCCTCCCGGGACTCCTGCCCCCATTCGACCCCCCTGTTCTCCACCCTTGACCACCCCCTGAACTCCCCTGCCCTCTATCCAACCCCCCCCCTGCTCCCTGCCCCCTTACCGCTCTGTCTGGAGCACTGGTGGCTGGCAGCGTGGCTGCAGCAGGTCAAGCAGCTGAGCACCAGGCAGCACCAGGTCAGGCTGTGGCTCTGCAGCTGTGCTGCCCGGCAGGAGCTCACAGCCCCACCACCCAGAGCGTTGAGTCAGCAGCCCAGTGAGTTGAAGCTGCAGGGGAAAGCAGGGGAGGGACCGGGGGCTAGGCTCCTGGGCTAGGAGCTCAGGGGCCAGGCAGGAGGGTCCCACGGGACACATCTGGGGCCATAGTTTGCCCACCTCTGATCTACACTGTCAATCCTAACGTTAAGCATTTTGTAACCTGAGCTCCAATCTGGTTCAAACCAACCGTATCACAGACTCCCTAGTGCCTTCCCAGTGTGAGGCTGCTTTAGTCCTTTGACCATCGTGCAGTATGGAAAAACTTGACTGTCTACTCTGCAAGTTACAGGAAGTTTGAACAGCCCACTAACACAGCCTGATGTTCTCTCAGCTCTGTGTGCTCTCAGCTCCTGCAGCTAGCAATGTGACAGGAGTACCATTTAAAGAACTGCTCTCACTTGTGTTTTCACTCCTGTTTCAGGAAATGGGCAGAGTTTCTGTGAGACACTGGTGGAGATCTCAGTGGCACTTTCTGACTCACTGAAGGCATTTGACAAAGTCTATGCTGGAGCAGAAGGAGCACCTAGGCATGGCAGACTTGCACTGGCTGATGTTGCTTATGACATTTGGTATTGCCACTGATGCCCTCTACATAGTCCGGAGCTTCTGGAGCAATGCTACAAGCATAGAGTGGTGGGCCCACATGGCTTGTAGACATGGGATGACCAACTGTAAGTCCAGAACTTTCACATGAAGAAAGCTACACTTCTGGAGCTTTGTGAACAGCTTGCCCTGGCCCTTCCATGTAGACACACGCATGAGGACTGCCATGCTGGTCTAGAAGCGGGTTGCTATAAACATCTGAAGACTGGTTACCCCGAACTGCCACAGGCCTGTTGCCAGCCAGTTTGATGGTGGGAAGTCACATTGTGTAAAATGGTGGCAGAGGTTTCTGAGGCAGTCAGGCATGTGGTTTTTCCTAAAGTGGCGGGCATAAAAAATATTCCCGAGGTAATTGCTGGCTTTCAGAGAATGGGGTTTCCAAATTGTGCTGGGGCCATTGATGGGATTCATGCTCGTGTTTGCCTTCCTCAAAGCGCATGAGTTCCTAAACTGTAAGGGGCACTATTCCATTGTTATGCAGGCCCTTGTGGACTACAGAAGTTGATTTATGACTGTTGATGTGGGTTGTGCTGGAAAAGATCATGATTCCAGGGTATTTTCCCTACTCTTGAGGTCTACATTCATGCACAGGCTGGGACATTATTCCCACCAAATGACAGTGTCATAAACAGCATTACTGTCCCCATGGTTATTTTGGGGAACCCTACAAAACGGTTTTGTCTTAAGCTTATAAAACCATACCCTGATATCAGAGGCCCTGGAAAAGCCAGGTGTAGAATGGTTGTTGAATGTGCTCCTGGAAGACTGAAAGCCCATTGGAGATGCCTACAGACCCATTTAGATTCCAATGTCATCAATGCTGTGTGCATTATTGTACCATGCTGTGTTCTTCACAAACTTTGTAAAGCCAGAGGTGATCCATTCTCCCTCCCCATCCCCCAAATTGACCCATGACAGTGAGGGGCTGCTGAACCTGCACCCTCAGCCAGAAAGTGCACCTACCACAGCAGGAGCTGGCTCCAGCTGGGCAATGGACCTCAGGAATGTGTGGTGCCCCCACCTTATGGATTTGCATGGCCTAATGGAAGAAGAATAGTACCTTTATAAATGGGCTTGTAGGAGGTAGGGGAAGGGGCTCATTGATTGTGGAGGTTTCAGTGCTTCACCTTCGCAGTGGTGGGAGGGTTGATTAATATACACTGTACTTAGGAATAACCTAACTTCTTATCAAAAGTGGAGCGGGTTAATTCACAGCATGGATTGATGTAGCTAACTTTATTGAAAAATAGTGCTTGCTTACTAATTCCCAGTTGTCCCAAAAGATGTGTTTGTGTGTTTCAAATAAGAAAGGGAATGTACAATGTGATGCAGTGATAGCAATAAACTTTCTTGATGAAATAAAGAACTTTATTTATAAACACATATTAGAAAAGTACAACATTCACCTATTGCAAGTGAGGCTAGCTGCCATTACCACACTGACACATCAGTAACAACAGGTTCAGAAAGAAAAAGTGCATGAACAAGTGTCAAATGGTGAAACCATGTACAAAATAGACCCCCCCACCATTGTATGTCTTCTAGCCTCCATTCTCCTTTTCCTTCCTTCCACATATGTTGTGAACTTGGTGTCAGGGGAGAGTAGTGGTGGCATCCAGGGGAGATTGGGTCAATATGGAGGACTGTATGGGGCAAAGTTGATATGCCTAGCTATTCATAGGGCTTGACTGCATGGGCTACCCAGCCATGATGTTTTTTAAGCTGTTTCTGGACTGAATCCCAGGGTACCATGGAGGTGACCCATGATATGGGTGATGCATCACAAGCCATTACTCTTGCAGCCAGTATTGACATCAGCTGCTCAAACAGTCCTCTCTGCTGAGCTCTGTCCTCCTCTCTTAGCTGCCATTCATGTTCCAGGAAGTGTGAAGCCAGTGCCCTCGCCTGTGCTGAAACCCTGTCCTCAAGTTACACAACCAGCCTTGCCTCTTGCCTCTCACTGTACCTTTTTTCTAGCTATAAGACCCTCTATCTGTGGTATTGGACCTGCTTGTTGGCCCTGTCCAGAACTTCAACCATAAGTTCATCACAGAAACGCTTCATCTTGGAATGGTCCATGAAGGTCCATTGGCCCAGGCTTCTCCTGCATTGTAGGTGAGCTGTGGAGGTACGACAGCCTGTAGATGTCAAGGAGCCTGCAACTGGAAAAGACACAGAGGGTTATTTTCTCAAATAGCTCAGTGCGAGAGCACAGAAAAAAAAGGTGTGGAATTTCAAGGACTTAAAATGTTATTTTCCAAAACTGAACTTTAATATATTGTGAGAAGAATACTTCAGAGCACAGAAGCTTCCTGGGCACAGCTGGGTTAATTGAAGCAAAAGAAGTACAGAGGTACTGGTAAGTTATAAAAAATCAAAGCTGCTTTTTTCTTTTTCTAAAAATTGCAGAACAATTTGGGGCCATGGGATCAGGCAGCAGCCATGCTACAAAAGGTTTCTCTATCATTTCAGGCCTTTCAACATTTTGGAGGACATAATAATTCTTGTGATGCCCAACTTGCAAAGGGAGATGTTATTCTAAGCTTCTAGTAGGAAACCAGCAGTGTATGCAGCAAAAGTATTCAAATGTTTGGTGACTGATCAAAAGTATTCAAATGATGGTGACATTTATGCCTGGAGTGGGCTGGGTCAGCTACAGAAGTGGCCCTGGAAAATATGCCCTTCTCCAAAATGTGACTACCTATTTGGAGTTCCTGCTATAGGAAAAGTTTGGAGCTATCAACACCCAGGATTGAGTCAGAATTTATGAGGGATCAACAGGATGCTGTGTTAGCTTCCACATGGCTTGGCATGTTATGACTGCATGTAAACACATATAAATCCACTGCCCTTCCCCTGACTCCTACTAGCATATTTCTGGACAAAATTTCAAACCCCAGTTGTATTTGGGACAAACAGTTTTGTGACCTAGACTGCCTTTACCTGAAATGGACTAGATTTGTAAGTGAAAACATTTCCACCTCCCCTCTGCTTATAGTCCAGTTTCCAGGCAGCTCATTACACAGTTGGGTGGTTACAAAGAGCTGTAGTTACAGGCCTGGCAATATAAGGTTATAATTTTTAAGAAATAGGAATTTTCTAGAAAAAAATCTGTGCCTTATCAGGAAAAATTAATTTTCAAGGTATTTTTACAATGTGCATTTCCCACTGGTGCATTTCCCACTGGTGCGTTTCACCATTTTAAATTCCACATGGTGGGGTGAGGCTGGGAGGCTGCCAACGCATTGGCATACAATCCACCATTAGCAGATATCTGTTCTCTCTTGGACTTGTGATGACTCTTGCACTGGTTCATAAAATAGAAATCCGTCCTATTCCTATATTAACAAACATTAAAAGGGAGCCAAAACCCTATTCCTTTCATGTCTGCTGACAGTTCTGTGGCAGGCCATTCCTCAAGGGAAAGAGATCAAAAATCTCCTCAGATCTGAACACTCCAGCCCTGCAATGTTCTACGACCCTATGTCCTAGTCTGAGAGCTTTCTGTTGTAGATGGAAGGGGGATCTGGCCATAGGCTTGAATCTGAGCCTGGGCGTGTACTACAGCCATACCCTGTGTTACCTTGTTGTTTTAGTCCTGAGATGATGCACTCCACACAGTCAGTCCTAGTCATGGTGCAAGGCGGCTGAAGATCTGCCTCATTGCCTCTGGCCTCTTTGGCATTCATCTTAACCCAGACTACTCCAGCTCAACTATATCTGTATATCCGTTCATCACTGTCTTCACCACATTCTCCTCACCACCACTTTTGCTGAAATCATCCGACATGTTTTTCTCCCCTCACATAATGTTTATTTCAATTCCATCCTTTATGCTATCATCAAGTTCCTGCTCTTCATATCCTAACTGTCTGCCTTCTCAAGAACACAAAGAAATATGTCTGAAACAACTTTATTGGTTTCCCATATGTTGGAAAGCAATTCAGAGCTGACCTCCTTGTCTTTACAAGATTTGCCGCAGCTTACATTCTAGAACACTCAGCTTACACGCAAGGACATTGCTGCTCAATCTCCTTCCTGCTTCCTCTTCTCATCTAAGGGTAGGTCTACATGTGTAGGCATACTGAGCTAGTGTTAATGTAGGTAGCATGGGTTCAATAGCAGTGACGCTGTGGCAACATGAGCTTCCGTGCCAGTTGGACAAGCTTGTCTGGCACTCTGATGCTGCCTTAGCTTCAATGCTGTTAGTATCTGTACTAGCTGGAGTATGTCTACATGTGTTGCAATCATACTTGCAATTGCAGTGTAAACCTATTGTAACACAGATCTTCTTCTCTGTCTGTTCACATAATCTCATCTCAGTTGGGTGAGATCCTTCTAATCCATATTGCCTGTCTCTCCTTACCAGATAAAGTTTATTTTAATCCTCTACCATGTTTTTGCACCACTGCTATCTGTAATTTTTATTCTGTGCCACTCTGCATGTGCATATTTCATATGCTGCACATATTTATATATTGTTTGCATAAAATAGCTTCTGCTGAAAAGTTGCCACAGTTCCACCTTTTGCACACCAGATGGAGCTGTGGCACTAGAACAGAACAGCCACTCCTGTCCAGCCCCAGCTATAATAGGGAAGAGAAAGGGCCTGCCTTCTTCACAGCATAGGATACAGGGTATATGGGAAACAGACGGTGTGGGGTGCTGAGGGGTCGAGCAGGGTTTCATAAGGGCTAGTGGAGAAGACAGACTAGGGCAGAGGCTGAATGGAAGTGGAGGTGCAGGGCCATATGGGCAGAGTGGGAGGGGTTGCAGACTTACAGAGGGAAGAAGGATGGCTGTGTGGGGGACAGGGGGTTCAGGGACACATGGAGATGAGGGGAGGGGGCTGACTGAGCGGTTCAGGGACACATGGACAGAAGAGGAGGGGTGCGGAGCTACAGGAAGAAGGGGTGGCTGAGTGGGGACACAGAAACACATGGGGACAGGGGGAAGAGGTGTCTGAGTGGGGGGTGGAGGGACACATGTGGACAGGGGGTACAAGGACGCAGGGTGTGCCGGGGCACATGGGGAGAGGAGCAGATGTACCTGACTGAATGGGAGAGGCTAGGGTCAGCCAGGGTCTGCATGCGGGACCCTCCCTAACAATCCCTCCCTGTCCCCCACCCCTCAAAACCCCCCACTTTTTCCATACTTTTCTTATCCATGCCCAACAGCCTTTCAAGTTCATACCCAGTTGCCTTCCCAGCAATTACTTCCCTTTCCCTCAGTATCTCCATTATCCCTGACTCCCGCAAGCCTTTGCACTGCTTCTGAGGGATGTGGGAAATATGGTTCTGTACCATAGTTTACAAGAATTATTATTCAGAGTTCTGTAGTAATATGTCCAGTAAGGAATCTAATTGTCAAAAAATATTTCCTGAATCGTTTTTGTTGTCTGTATTGTTACAGACATCCTTGCTGACAGGTATTTTGAAATAAATTACCAAAATAATTGAAACTGGTGTGATTATAGTGTCTTATTTTGACAAATAAAATATGCAGAACTTTGCACAATTTAAAAATATTGTGTGCAGAATTTTTTATCTTTTGGCACAGAATTCTCCCAGGAGTAAATACTTTTTATCAGAATATGGTCATAAATGTCTTAGTTAATTCAAGATACCTTGGGATATATAATTTACACAGGGGATTATTCTGATTAATTTGATTGTGATACAAAACATAAGCTAACATGGTTCAAAGAATCAGATGGCTGGGTGTGGATACATGTGTGTGTATATAATGTACACACACACACCATGAGTACATTAGCTTTTGATTGTTTTCAAGTCGGCCCATAACTGCAGATCAGTTCAGTGGTATGCAGATATGTTATGTATTAAACTTGGTTGTGTGTATGTGTGTTGTGTGTTTTATGAACAAAACATCGTTAACTATGAGCACCTTCGTACATTATTTAAAAAATTGAAAATCCTCATTTCTAATTACAGTCTCTCCTGTAAAATAACATTTTTACATTAAAAGGAGAAAAGAAGTTAACAAGAAGAATTTTATTTTAGTGATGCAAGAGAGTGAGCCTTAAAAGCTTTAATTTCCTCAAACATTGCCTGAAGGCAAGTGCCGAAGGAACTGGCAAGGAGATGGGTTTTTTTAATTTTTATTTTTTATTCAGAGCTGTGTGCAGCCTTGGATTTTGTGTTCTCAGTGCTCCCTTGAAGCAGCTGTTCAGGGTTTAGAGCATTTAGTAGCTGAGGCCTGGTCTACATCTAAAAGTTTGGTTGACTTAGCTATGCCGCTCAGGGGGGTGAAAAATTCTCACTCCTGAGATATAGAGTTAAGCCAACCCAAGCCCCAGAATACACACTGCTCGAAAAATTATTCCATTGATCTAGCTACCACCTCCAAATGGAGTGGATTAATAACAGTGATAGAAAAACCCCTTCTCTGTGACTGTAGCAAGTCTCTGCACTATGATGTAGCTCTAGCGTAGACAAGCCCTGACTGATGGGGGCACTCGGGAGTAGGAAGTGGGTGTGAGATAGGGGATGGGGGCCAGGCTGTTTGGGGAGGCACAGCCTTCCCTACCCGGCCCTCCATACAATTTTGCAACCCCGATCTGGCTCTAGGGCCAAAAAGTTTGCCCACCCCTGCACTAGAGGGTCCCTGGGTCAGGGCCCAGAGTAGCAGGTGGGCCTGCCTCCCCATTTTTGCCTCCCACCCCACTTGCCATTGATGAGAGGGGCTAAGCCAGACTGCAGTTTGCCCTTGAAGAAGGACCTAGACTGAGGACTGCAGTGAGCCACTGAGTCAGGTGATAGAATCAGAAGCTGCTGGTCCCCTGGAAGGGGGAGAAAGCCAGTGGAGTGGGTACAGCCAGTGGACAGTGTCCAGAAGAGAACGACGTGGTTCAGGGAACAATGCGCATCCTGAGATGGAGACAGGTGAGATGACAGGTGAGACACCACCTGAGAAGGGAGTACTGGCAAACGCCAAGCTAATTCCCAGGATGGCCATCAGCAGGCACTGCAGTGGTGAGTCGAACACCATCACAGAAGCATATAAGTCAGAATAGATTACAAAGAAATAAAAGGGAAAAGACCCTTAACAAGCTAAGTGACTATAAAGCAAAGGTTTCTCTCACCACCTGTTCCAGCAGTCTTACTGGCTGAACCTCTTTCAGTCAGGATCTTCCCCTCTCCAGTCCAATGCTGCTTCCTTTGTTCTTCAGGTGTTGTTGAGAGCAAGGGAAAGATGATTTGAGGCATCTTCCCTTTCTTCTTATAGCCTTTTTGCTTGCACAAGAATAATTTCCAGATGATATTCAAGAGACAGAAAGTGCATGTGGCCAGGAACATTAAGCTGCTTCTTTGTCAAAATGTAGGGTTTTTTTCCCCCCACACTCTCTCACCTGCCAAAGAATGGACAGTTAATCAGGTGGTGCTCCAACTGACCTTATTGTCACTTTGTTGAGGCGTATCTGGGAAACTTGTCTGTGGCTGCCCACCAGAACATGTTGGAACCTGTCCTTGTAGTATCATAAAGTGGAATCTTATATATTTGCATACAATGTTGCCACAAATATTTTACTAGGACAATAATGATCAGCACGTCCTGAGTTTTCAAATGATACTTTTACAGCATGTTAAATTTTGTACAAAGCAATCTTGTAAAAGGAATGAACACAGGGTACAGATTGTCACCGCCTCATGTTTAGTCACTTTGCATGAACCCCTCATGACTCCTCTGGTGTGTCTTTAATGGCTGGATCCTTACAGGAGTACTTGTCTCCAGGGCTGATAGGTCCTTGGCTGATCTTTAGTACTCTAGTGCTTACTTTCTCTGATTGGTGGCCGTCTCCTCTGTCTGGTGTTTCCATCCTTCTGGCTGCAACAGGTCTCCCTCCTTGGCAACAGGGTTTGGGTCCTTCATGACATCAGTGCCTGTGCTAGACTATTTTGGCATTCCACTGATGGGATATTCCTGTCTGCCAAAAATTCTAACAAGAGATTTGAGTGAGAAGAAACAGCCTTGTCTAACAGTCCCTTGAGCTGTTTTTACAGCTGATTCCACCTTTCCATTACTTTGTAAGCATGCTGGGAAAGAGGTGTGCTGGTCAGACATTTTGGAGTTGGGGTGAAGACCTTTTAGATTATTTACTTGTGGGACTGTTACCCCAGAAGGGGCAGATTTAAATTCTGATCTGGCTGAAGGGCCAAGTCATGGGAAGAGGTGGACCACGGGAGCAGTCACTGTTATGGGAGGTGCCAAATGGGTATACAGTCACTATGCCACATCCAGCCACAAGGAGAAACTCAAACGATGAGTCACCCTCCTTCACAATTAATATGTTGTTGCATTCCTGTAGTGCCCAGAGGGCCAACCTGCTAGGAACAGAACAAATACATAGACAGTTCTGGCCTTGAACTTTTTGATCTTATGATTAGTCCTATGTGGGAACTGTATTTCCATTTCATAAAAAAGTGTCCATGATTTCAAAATTAGTTTCTCTTCAGAACTGGAACAAAAAATAAAAAGTTCTGAAATTTTCCAAACAATGAACTTCTGATGGACAGTTTTGAAATTGATGAAATGGCAGATTCCAAAGAAAAATTGTTCCATCCAAAAAATATTCAACCAAGCTACTTATGACATAAAACCCACTGGCCAATGATGGAAAAAACCCCATGATCTTCCCTCTGGATCAATAAGTAAACACATTGCATTCTTGAAGCTCTCATTCTATCCGTTTCTACTACTCTGACTTAGAAAAACAGCAAAGGAATAAAAAGCTAGATCCCCTCCCAACCCCCCATATGCCTCTTAACAAATAACACATAAATAAGCAGCTAGTAGTTTAGTTAACATTCACATGCCAACCTAGAATCCACACAAACTACATTTCCTTTTGTTAGTGAGAAATACAATAGGACTCCACTGATCCTAGCTCTGAAGTCATTTTAATAAGCATAATAGCTAAACAATTTAAGGATAACAAATCCAAAAGAACAGCCTCTTGTCTTGTCTCCTTCTTACACAACCTGACAAAGAATCATACATGCACGAGAAAGACTCGGAGTTTGAGACCATGTCTCCAGCATGTTTCACTTTGTGGGTTTCTGTGATCTGTATAATCTGGAGTAAGATGGATTTTTGTTACTGAGACTCTGGAAAGAGGGTAAAAGATTATTGTATTTAAGAGCCTCTGATCGGTATTGTAGATATGCAAATTCTTCCTCTCATGGCCCACATCCAGAGTATTAATAATATTCAGACCGGAAAGTGGAGGTGTTAGTGCAGGGTACTTGATTTCCACAGAGATTGGATTTATAAAAATCTCTGCATGCAACAGAAGATATAGGACAGCTTACTTTTTTCCCCTGCATCATCAAATCAGCATGCAGGTCACTTGGCTCCAAAACAACATTCTCTGTACAGAGATTTATCGTCAGGTTGCTTTTTTAAGCAGGTCTCTAGAATACCACCTGCTGTTTTAATTTATGCAAATTATGCCTATTTCATACTTATGCATAACTACATTTTTGGCTGTTTTAGGAATATTTACAGCTGTGAATAAAATCCTTTGATAATAGCAATGTCTGTTTTGTTTCTAGTTTACAGATGTAATTGTTTATATGTAGTAGTGCCTAGAAGCCCCTTTGAAGATCCCTTAGTGCTACATACTGTACAAATTTGAAGAGCTTATAATCGTAATCTTCCCATTTGTGTCCTAATCCAATGGCTGTTGAAGTCAATGAGAGTCTTTCCAATTACTTCAAAGGCTATTGGGTCAGGTTTTACCAGAGTTTACCCTTTTTCCTGTGAAAGACATGGTATTTGGGATATTTTGTGAATTGCACACTCTTTTGCATAAGTGGAGTTGCTGTGTGACAGGTCACTTGAGTCTTTTAAAAAAATATGGATTGGATGTCTAGATTGTCGAGCTCATTGGGTAGTGATCAACTGCTCAGTGTCTACTTGGCAATCAGTATCAAGTGGAGTGCCTCAGGGGTCGGTCCTGGGGCCAGTTTTGTTCAACATCTTCATTAATGATCTGACTGCCTGGCTAAGCAGCAGTTCTCCAGAAAAGGACCTGGGGATTACAGTGGATGAGAAGCTGGCTATGAAGCAACAGTGTGCTCTTATTGCCAAGAAGGCTAATGCAAGTGGGGGAGGCCTTTGCTGGATATCACTGCTCTACAGCCAAAATGCTTCTGAAATAAATGTAGTCAAACTTTACTAATTCTGGGT
>ML677334.1:44287205-44357275 GCA_007922305.1 Dermatemys mawii | reverse complement strand
GTCTGATGAAGAACTTTGTCAAGGCCATTGACAAAACACAAGCAGCTTTCAAGTACCTCTGTGGAAAATTTCCAAGGTTAAGTGAAGCTAAGATAAAGGAAGGTGTCTTTGTTGGTCCTTAGATTCGTGAACTTCTTCGAGATGATGCATTTGACCATGCACTGCGTGGCAAGGAAAAGACGGCATGGAAAGCCTTCCAGTCAGTGGCAATACATTTTCTCGGAAACAACAAGGCAGACAACTACAGGTTGTTGGTGCAAAACCTCCTCAAGGCATACAAAAGCCTTGGTTGCAACATGTCACTAAAGATACATTTTTTGCACTCTCATCTAGATTTTTTTCCACCGAACTGCGGAGCAGTGAGCGACGAGCACGGCGAGCGATTTCACCAGGACATTGCAACAATGGAGAAATGCTATCAGGGCAAATGGAGCCCATCAATGCTTGCAGACTATTGCTGGACAGTGACAAGAGATGCTCCATTTAATGAATACAAGAGACAAGCCAAGAAGCGCCAAGTAGACACTGAATAGGAGTAAACTATGTACATAATAGTTTTTTGCCTTTTGTTTCATAATACATTTTATTTATATAACCCTTTTGCTGACTTTTAAAGTGTTACATAAACAGGACAGGTGAAATATTATCATGTAAGGCAACCATAAACACATGAAAAGACCTAGGTTTACAATTTATGATTAAAACTCTACTATGTACACAATATACATAGACATAAAATGTAAAAACTTAAATATCTTAGAAACAGTAGCCAATCAGTTGTTTTAATTGTCATATTTGAATTCAGCACATCAAAATACATAATAAATATCACATTTTATCTCTGAAGCAGATGACTTCTAAAAAATTGTAGACTAGTGTATTAGGAAAAACTATTTCAGTGGGAGGGTGGTGAAGCACTGGAATGGATTATCCAGGGAGGTGGTAGAATCTCCATCCTTAGAGGTTTTTAAGGCCGGCTTGACAAAGCCCTGGCCAGGGTGATTTAGTTTGGGTTGGTCCTGCTTTGAGCAGGGGGTTGGACTAGATGACCTCCTGTGGTCTCTTCCAACCCTAATCTTCTATGATTCTGTGACTAGCCTGCCTTAGCCCTGCAGCACCGCTGACTGGACTTTTAGTGGCCTGGTTGCTGGTGGTGACTGGCCCACCAGAGTCCCTTTTCATCTGGGTTTTCTGATGCAGCGCGGCTAAGGCAGGCACCCTGCCTGTCCTGGTACCGTGCTATGCCCCAGAAGCGGCCAGCAGCAGGTCCGGCTCATAGGCGGAGGGCCAGGAGGCTTCATGCGCTGCTCTCGCCCTCAGACACCACCCCCCTATAGTAAAAAGGCAAAATGGAGATGTCTCAGGGGTCTTTTATATCCTTTGCCATGTACTTGAAAATATAGTGTCCCAAACAAAGCTCACAGCCCAGGTGTGTGAAAAGTTACTGGCCCAAGATGGAGTCTGAAATATAGGTGCTTAGGGAAGATTTTCTTCAAAAAACTTAGGCACTAAGGTTAGAACCTTATGTACCTTCGTGGATCCAGGCCTTAGTGATTTACATTTTATAGGCCATCAGTCTCCTAGGACTTCATATGGGGGCCACAGAGGAGAAGACCCAGGTTTAAGCAAACTGTATAACATTCATTATAGCTTGTACAGATAAAATGCTCAGATTTCAGCAAGGTTATTGCTTTATTCACATAAAATTAAGTGCTGAAATGCTTAACTGGGTACATTGCAAACTACTTAGCTTCTATAAATCCTAATAATAAACTGCTAAGCGTTTGGCCTCAGACCTTAATCAGCCCATAATGCAGCTCCTTCATAAACATGGAGTATCCTCAGGCTATCCTTATAAGGCAGGTTCACGAAAAAAAACCCCATTGTAATAATGTACAGCTCTTACCATCAGGAGAGCCAGCACTTTGACACTTAACTCCATTTTTCTAAATGAACAGAAGGATAATGACAATTGTTCTTTTGATCAAATAAAATGGTCTCAAAAGAAATCCCATATATGTTAATTTACAGTAAGATCATACCTTTTGTTACGAGTCGCAGCTTACATGTGTAAGCAAAGACAGTTGTTCAGAACCTGCCATAATCTTAAATGAGGATTTCCATGGTGACAAGCTGCTGTTCCTTACAAATAATTGAGACCAGAGCTCAGGCTACAGAACAGTATGGGTGCTACTGATTAGAGCCTCATTCTGAAATCCTGATTCAGAGCCTGTTAGTGCTCCTATTGAAAGCACATAGTTCTGTCTGAGCAAAGACTTCAGGGATGGGCTTTCATTTTCAGTGTAGTACCTGATAGCTTACTTGTAGTGGTTAAGGCTGAGATCTGCCCAGGGTGCAGGTGAAAAGGGATCTGTCATACAAGAAAGCTCATTCATTCCCCTGCCCACTCTATCCCTCCCTGCCAAATCACATGCTGCCCTGTCCAATAAAGTCAGCAGCAAACCAGGGGAGTGCAATCTGTGTGATCCTTGCAAACCACACTCTGAAATATCATGGCTTTATTTTAAATAGAAGCTTTCTCAACCACCTTTGTTGTATTACAGGAGATTCCAGAAACTGTTCCCTGAGACCATTTCTGTGTTTTTTTTTCTTAATGACATACATTTTACAATGCGTCATTCCTCATCAGTTTCCCTTCAGGAGACTTTTGCTTTTATACAAAAGTAAACTACCAGTAGAGACAAAGAAGTACAGAGACATGGATTTCAAAGCACAATTACCATTTCAATTTGTGAAAAGAATACATTGTTTTTCAGAGGGAGTCACGTCCTTTCCACTGTGATGCTGTGAATTTATTTTTATTTTATTTTGTCTTTAATGCTTTCATTTGGTTTTGTATTGATGTAAGTGAAGCTGATGTTTTGACATCCATTGTTGATTGAAGCAGTGTTATGCATTTTGCTTTAGCACTGAAGCATTTAGTACTACTAGACCTACGGTTCTGAGTCGCCAAATTCTATCTTCAGACACTTGGAGGCAGCTCCCATCAAAGCAACTGGAAATTACAAGAACATATTCAAAGGCAGATTGTCTCTGAGCCCAAATCCTCAAATGTATTTGGGCTTCTAACTTCCATTTATTTCAGTAGAAATTAGGATCCTAAATACCTTTGAGAATGTCTGCCTAAATACTTATGTAAGTATATATGACTTTAGGGAAAATATATTCCTGAGGTCTGCTTGTGTAAGTGAGAAATGATAGATTAAGAATGCAAATACCAACTAGAAATGGGATGAAATTATGCACATGAAGATTTAAGATGAATATCAGGAAACATTAACATTGCTGGCTCTTAGACTGAGGAATAGCGTCACCCCGTGAAGTGGTATATATATCCACTTTGGTTAGAAGGGGCTTCATTTTCTGAAGTGCAATTCATGCTGTGCTGGTCAGAATAAACTGGAAATTTTAGGGGTGAATATACGTACAATCAAAATGTACTATTGGGACTATTTAAGACAGGGATTGGCAACCTTTGGCACACGGCCCACCCGGGTAAGCCGCCTTGCAGTCCGGGCCAGGCCGGTTTGTTTACTTGCCGTGTCCGCAGGTTCGGCTGATCATGCTTCCCACTGGCTGTGGTTCATCGCTTCAGGACAATGGGGACTGCGGGAAGCAGCACAGGCCAAGGAATGTGTTGGCCACTGCTTCCCGCAGCCCCCACTGGCTTGGAGCAGTAAACGGCAGCCAGTGTGAGCCACGATGGGCCAAACCTGTGGACGTGGCAGGCAAACAAACCATCCCAACCTGCCAGGGGGCTTTCCCTGGTGGGCCATGTGCCAAAGGTTGCTGATCCCTGATTTGAACACTTTGGAAGAGTCAAACACATTTGACTAGATATTAATTTGGACATTGACCACATATTCATGAGAATTTCTTTCCGCTCTAAGCTCAACTCTAATAATAATCCATTTCACATATCCCCTAACAGGTGTATCTCTACTTCTATGTGTTAGAGGATAATGGGTGAGATCCTCAATAGAGCTATGTCAGTTTTCACCAGCTGAGGAACTGGCCCAGTATATTTGAAATAGGTTTTATCGCCAACAGATGAAATGTTGTGCATACAAAAATGTTACATGGTTTTTCAGTTTTGTTTCTCTTTTTTCTTCATCACTAGTTTTTGCATGCTGATTTTCCCGGAATGTCAGCTCAAGAGGAAAAAAACACAACTGCATATAGAAAATCCTCAACAATGACCAGCCATTTCCTTAGCTCATGTGAAAATGGACCGCAGAGGTTTTGTTACTTTAAAATAACATGAGAGAAATTTTAGCTACAGTGCATATTAATCAGTTGGCTGGGTGCCAATGCATCATTATATTTATGCTGATATACACAACAGAAATTTGGGTTTTTTACTCACTTCCCTTCCTCTGGGGTTCCATGAGACTTCTATACATTGCTCCTTTCAATTTATAAACTTTCTGACATGTCCAGGTCCCTCATTCCCATAATGCATCTTCTGAGTCCTCTAATGTTGCTAATCCCACAGGGAATCTCAAATCTAATGGTGTGTCTGTGGCCATGTGGCACCCACTCCATTCATATCTCTTGTGCCCTGGAGCTTCCTCTGTGAGGAGTGTTCCAGAGTATATTAAAGCTCTTTTCACTGGTGTATGGCACCAGTGATATAGAACCGCCAACTTGGCATGTCAGTTCATGCTTGTTATTGCCAAGAGCTGAACTACTTTTTCCTAGTAATGGGAGAATTCATTCTGTATAGATCCTCATCTAAACTGAGTTGTGACTTTCTAACTGACAGACACCTTTACTTTCTTCTTCTTTGCACTTGTGGCTGAGCTACGAATCACCTCTCTGATAATCTTTTGGCACGACTGTTTCTATTGAGGAGGGAATCATAGGCTATGAAGCTTAACTGAATTTAAAATGAACAATAAATTACCCCAAACAATTGCACATTTCTCCCCATACCCTAAGAGAACAGCTATGTATATATAAAGTCAGATATACAGTAAGAAATGTTATATAAGTGATTTGCTATAGCAACCTTCTTACTAAAAATAAACCTCACCTCTTCAGATTGTTATTATCTTACTCCTATGTTACCTAAGGGACTTTCAAGGACCTTGGGATATATATGACTGGAACTATTGGCAAGAACCATTTAAGAATCCTGCATTTTCAGCGTGGGACACAAGACCCATACAGTAACTGTTGTGTTACAAAGAAACATGTTTTACAATATTAGGCATGGTGTTGTCTGTCATGGCACTCTGATGAATAGGCACAACGGTAGAGGACAACCTGTAACTTAACAGTTTGTAATGAATTGTCTTCTAGACAAAGAGCAGCTAGAGAGCAGGTCATGGTAAAGGATTGTTTAATTAGGATTCTACGATATGCAGAGGAGTTCAGTGCTGGAGCTTTCTCTGTACGTTTTAAAGTAAAATAAAGCGGTGTCACTTTTGTTTGCTTTAAATTGCATATCTGATTCATTCATTTGGTGAATCCATGCCTCAGGATCTTCACAGAAGAGTGTTGTTATTTGCAGTTCATAAGAATTTGCACTTTTTACTTGTATTCCCTAAAATCTATTTGCAGTGTATTACATGCAAGTGTTAGTACTCAAGATAGCTTTATGAAGGAGCATTCCTCATTGCTTAATAAAACTGTATTTAAGAAAATATATGTTTACATATTCAAGCTTATCTCCTTATAATATTTCTACATCTTGTTTGAGCACTCATCTTTAAATCATCTGTTTTGTATTCAAGGAAACAGAAAATATTCTATTGTCACTTCAGCTATGTCAGACCAACAATTGCATTGTTTTTTAGGCAAATGTAAAAGTTATGTTAGTTCTGACTGCCATTATATTTACAAGCAGAAGCTGACAATCTGTAAGCAAGGATGTCCTGTACACATTGACTGGGTAAATGCCATTGCTGTTTATTCAGGTATTCTCACAGTAATTAAAGTAAACAGCCTGGTTTCATTACTGTATCTTGTGCTGTTTTCCTTTAGAGAAAGGAATTCTTAAATTTGTTCTTTATCATGTTCATAATTTAGATAACAAATTTGGGTTGAAGGAAGTGGTGCAAATGAAATAAGCATATTGCCTCTGTCTACACCTTTGTGCATAAGACAGATTAATCCTTTACTAGGAAGGTCAAAAATAGATTAGCTCTTTTAAATTATATTTCAATTGTGTTCCTGCAGCTTCAGTTTTGGAATTAGCATTGGAAGTATAACAATATTATGGGTCCCCTTCTGTCCTCTCCCTCATGAGGGTGGATATCGAAGACCGGGGAAAGCTGAGTTTCCCCAAGCAGTCTTGCGTGGCCTGCTCCATGCTTCACTCTCCCAGACTCTTTCATGCTTCCCAGGGCTGTGCTGGGGCGCCAGGCTATAAAAGGCATTCACTCGGGCTTATTCAGTTTCTATGGGAAGTCAACTTTTAATTTGATTTCACACACATAGAACAGAAAAAATGAGTAATAAACTGACACAGACAGCAAACAAAACCACAAACAAATGAGCGACAACACTAAACATATGAAGGGAAATAAAATATCAAGTGGTTGATTATGGGTATTTTAAATTAATGTTTAGAACCCACACTGTGCAAATGCAACAGAGCCCTGTTGAAACAGACAAAGTTCTCCTGGTTTCACATGGTGTGTCACCAATTCAAAAACTCAGAGTAGACTCATTAAGTTTCTACAGGCCCCTTAAGTAAACAGAGCATATTAACACATGGCTTCTGAGTTTGCAGACAGAGCTTGCAAATAAGGTCTTCATCTTAGCAAACACCTAGCACCAAAACTAGTGCTGCTTGCTTCTTATGAGTCAATGGTGGTACTCTGAAGAGCCAGAACTACACCAGATAGCAAAGATCTGGTCTTAATGTTTTCCAATACCTGCCCCCAAACAAATTCTAAAACTTAATGAAAATCACTTGTCTGGATGTCCAGGTAAGTGATTTCCATTAAGTTTTAGATTTTGTTTGGGGAAAGGCATCTCTCCCCTGCTGCTGCAGCCCAGCTAGGGCATCTCTGGACAAATCACAAAGGAAGGGAGGAACAGACTGATGAGTGCAAGGGGCTGGTAAGCAGCTCAGAAGCTGCTGCATGCCTTCCCTGTCAGAGCCCTAATGCCTATTTCTGAGAGGAGACCCTGGCTCTCTGTAATTGGTCTTGACCCTACTGCTTTCCTCATTTTGAGGGAGGTCTTGATTGTTGTCAGGCTCTGTCATTTTAAGGGTAAGTCGTACAGCAAATCCAATGAACTCTGCTTCGTGAGGAAAACAAGGACATGGAGACAGGGAGCAAGGAGGCAGGAAGGCAAACACATGGCTGAGAATGGCAGGAGCAGAAGGAGACAGAATTTCTAAGGATTTATGTGGCTGAAGCAGAAAGTTATGCAGTAAGGCATATTCAGGAAGCTTGTTCAGCAAAGCACTTCTCTCCCCAAGTCCTTAGCCACCAAAGCCCAGCCAACAGGGCTGGGAGAGAGGGGCATCTCTTCCTGGTTGCCACAGCCGAGAGCTGGGGACTGGGGAAAAGGGGAAGCTCTCCTCAGCTGCCCAGCTCTCCCCAGCCGCTGTATGCCTGCACACCCCAAACTCTCTCCCCGCACAACTCACCCCACTATCCTCTGTTCACTCTACCACCTCACCTTCTTACATGTGTGTCGTCTCCAGGCACCTAATTAGTGGAGTCACGCCTGCGCAGCTCCACTAAATTAGGTGCATGGCCCTTGATACCCTGTTGTGTGGCTGCCCAGGTGCACATCCTAGAGGGAATGCAGGTTATGAAATTGATCTATAAGCATTCAAGATCATTTTCTGAGTTATGAGTGACTTGGAAACAGTTAATGCCATTTTTGACAGTGTTGCTCCCTTTCTCTTTTTGATTCTTCCTAAATTGGTTATAATCATTGATTTTGACTTTCCAATTGTGAGAATCATCCTACCAAGTTTCAGTAATACCAACTAAAACAAATTTGTGCTCATAAACGATCAATTCCAATTCCTCATTTGTTACCTAGGCTTCTAGCATTGCTGTATAGTCAATTAAATAATTCCTTCTCTTCATATCTTTTGGTTCCTTGTTTAATTGTATTCTCAATATTGTGGTTCTGTGCTGAGTGCAGTAAGGTAGTGGAGTGGGAACTTGCTGGAATGGTGTTCCTGCACTTCTGAGCCCTTTTGACCTCACACACACTGTGCGTGCGAGGTTGTGCCACATGGAGGATGCCATTTTATACAGAAACATGCTGGGGGAAGAGGCGTGCACAAGGGTGAGGGAGAAGAAGGGGCTCCTCCAAATCTCTGTGTGTTCCTGCAGCCTGGAGAGGGCGGAAGAAGCAGGGCAGCTGATTTTGCCCCCCCTACACCTACAGTTGCAGCCTGCTGCTTCTCCTTCCTTGCTGTTGAGGGAGGTTCACACCAGCAGAGGGCATATCTTCCCTGTTTTTACCCTCTCTTTTTGTTCTTAGTTATACTTTCTCCTGACTATTCTAGGCAGACTGTCCCTGAGGAGACTGGTCCTCCTACTGAGGTGGAGGCCATCAAAACTACACAGCCTCCTCTCCCTGTGGAAGGTGGACTCAATGTTCCACAAAACCAAAACCCTCCATTCTCTACCAATAACCTGGCCATTTCTAGAATCTTCTGGGTTCATTTCTAGAATCTTCTGCCTTCCTTCACTCACTGCATGAGACGGGAAGACTCTCAGAGAAAATCACTTGGACATTCTTCTTCAGCATGCTTCTGAATTCCCTCAAATGACCTATTATCTGTGAGATATCCAGCCATGCAGGGTCATTAGTGTTGATACGAACCGTTACCAATGGATCTTTGCCCATCAACTTCAGCAGCTCATTTAGTTTTAGAGCTATGACTTGTGCCATTCCTCTGGGAAGCAGTACACCATCCTGTTGTCTGTCTTTCCCTTGCAGAATGTTCTTTAGATTCTTTTGAGTATTGAATCCCCAAAAAGTATTGAATCCCCAAAAAGCATTGTCTGTCTTCCTTGGACAGATGAAGAATTCTTTGTGGGCACAGTGGCTTTTCTTATACATTGGGCCACGCTGCCATCAATAGGTATGTGCTGTACATCTCTCCTTTCTCTTGGATCACCTGGATCTTTAGAGGTATCTTCCACAGTTTCTGTGCTGAGGACCTGGCTTCCCAGTGTGCTTTAAGACAATACTGTTTCAAACAATGCTAGCTTAAAGTGACCCACCAGGAACTACACAGGCCAATAAATGTGCATCATGTTAGTGTGCTTTTGAAATCAGACCCTCATTATGTGCACTAACCCAGCTTGTAGACAAGCCTTCAGTATACAAATGGCTTTCAGCAAATGAAGCCTATGAGGAGGCAACAAGATTAAACTCTGAACTCCCCAGTGCACAGAAGCTTGCTCCCCCTCCGTGTCTGGCCTTCTTTTTGGGCTACCGAAGAAAGCAGATGAAGCCATGGGCCTGCCCTAGCCTATTTTGTAAGCAGTGCATGCCTAGAGGTGCCCAGAAGGAGAAGTACATGTTTTACTCTGAGTACAGGGATTGCATTTGTCAATGGCCCTTTTGCATGGCGCTCTTTGCACTTCCTTAACTCAGTTGCACAAGGGCAAAGGACATTTTGCCTTCAGGAGAGACTTCATTAAATGTAATTGATTCCAGAGGGAGAGAATCCAAATGCACTCACTGTCTTTTGTTTAAGGCCAGCAAGGTCACAACCATTTCAGTTTTTTCTGCATAGTAATCTGTGTCTCACATACAAAGGTCTAAAAAGCTATGCAGTAACACAGACACTTTCCTCCCCTGTATGGAGAATGACCATATTTATTTCACTAATTATGCAGCTGAATTAAAGTACTGATTACACAGTAATTTGTTGACAGTTCTTGTGAAACTGCAGGAGAACAATCTCCCTTCCCCATGTCCAAATCAGCATCTTCACTGCTGATGAACTAATTAGACCTCAAGATGGCTTCTAGCCATTCAGTCCTAATGTGTGTAAGTGGACCACAGCCTAGAGAGACAGCCCTGAAGACACAAAGCCCACACTCTTAATGGAAGTACAGATTTTTTTAAAATCACACATACAATATTTGGGTCTAACAGTACTCTGGTCTTCAAATTGTAGACTTACGCAGAATCTATACAGCTATATCATAGACAGATGTATAAGGTGTCTGTTATTACCAGGAGCCAGCATATATTTTTCTTTATGTCTTAACCCTAGCTCATGAATATATAACTTAGTGAGGTAGGAGAGGTAAAACAGGGAGGATAAACATTGGGTCTCAGCTGTATAACCATGTGGATATCTATTCATTATTAGTTAGGGCATGTCTACACTGTCAAAGTTACAGTGCCAGCAGTTACAGCGCCACTCAGAGAGCACAGATGGAAAACCGCTGTCGTATGTTCACATTGACAGCTGCCTGTGCAATATTCACAATTGCAGCACTTGCAGTACTATTCAGACTGGTGCACTCAAGGCAGCTATCCCTCAGAGCACCTCTTCCTTTTGCTGCTAAGACTTGTGGGAAGGCAGTGGAGGTCACGGGGAATCCTGGGTCCAATCCCAATGCCCCATGATGCATTGCTTTGCATCCCAGCAATCCCTGTGATTCCATCTGCATTTGGCATCATCTTTCAATGGTTTTTATGCTGCACACCCTGCCTCTTTTGGACTGCAGGAATGGTTCCTGAACTACTGACCAGTATGTTCTCACTTTGACCAACACGTCATGAGTGGTAGTGGAGTGATTCCTTAAACTACAAAGGCAAGAAGTGGGGGACAGTGATCTTGCCACATGTAGTATCTATTGCATGAGATTGCTTGTGGCATTCACAGAAGTGCTGACCACGGTCGGATGCTGCTTTTGTGCTCGGAAACAAGCACTGAGTGGTGGGATCGCATCGTCATGCGTGGCTGCAGAACTTTCGCATGAGGAAAGACACATTCATGGGATTGTGTGATGAGCTCGCCCCAGTCCTGTGGTGCAAGGACATGAGAATGAGAGCTGCCCTACCATTGGAGAAGTGTGTGGAGAAGCTGGCTACTCCAAACTGCTGATTGGTCGCTAATCAGTTCGGAGGGGGGAAGTCAACCTTTGGAGTTCTGTTGGTGGACGTGTGAAGGGCCATTAATCTCATCCTCCTCTGAAAGACCATGACTCTGGGCAACATGCATGACACTGTGGATGGCTTTGCACAAATGGGCTTCCCTAACTGTTGAGGGGCAACGCATATTCCAATACTGGCACTAGACCACCTAGCCACTGAGTACATTAATCACACGGGTATTTTTCACTGGTTCTCCAGGCGCTTGTGGATCATTCTGGGCATTTCACAGACATTAACGCAGGCTAGTTCAGAAAGGTGCATGATGCAGGCATGTTTCGGAACACTGGCCTGTTCCAGAAGCTGCAAGCAGGGACTTTCTTCCTGGACCAGCAGATCACCGTAGGGTAAGTTGAAATGCCCATTGTGACCCTTGGAGACCCCACCTACCACTCAATGCCATGGCTTATGAAGCTGTACATGGCACAACTTGATAGCAGCAAGGAGCGGTTCAACAACAGGCAAAGCAAGTGCAGAATGACTGTTCAGTATGTATTTGGCCATTTAAAAGCTTGCTGGTGCTGCCTGTATGGGAAGCTGGACGTGGCTGATGACAATATTCCTATACTTATAGCCGTGTGCTGTATGCTCCATAATATTTGTGAAGGGAAGGGTGAAAGCATCACTCGGGGCTGGACCACAGCAGCTCAGCACCTGGAGGCTGAATTTGAACAGCCAGAGACAAGGGTTATTAGAGGGGTACAGCACGGGGCCACAAGGATCAAGGATACCTTGAGGCAGCAATCTGAAGCTGAAAACCGCTAAGATGTGTTGTTATGCTCGGGATTGCAGTGCTTGTAATGCTAGAAGGTGATTTGGTGCACATGATGCAAGAAAGGGCCTTAACATAGTTGCATGTTGCTTTGCAGTGCTCTTTTTGCTTTCAAACAAATACAATTATTTTATTAAAAGACCACAACCGGAGGAGAGAGTTAAATGAAAAAATTCATCAGCAAGGAAGGGGTTGCGGAATGGGGGAAGGGAAGGTTTCAAGACGGGGAGGGGTCCTGGGATGGCTACAGATTTGTGTATGTCCAGGGATCATACCCAGCCTTATCCTTTCAAGTATAGTGCAGTGGGTGCTATACTTCAGCTAGGCCAAACTGCAGAGGGACGGGTGTTGAGTGCAGTGGGTAGTGGGAGTTCAAATTGCTGGACTGTGAGGAGGGAGGCGTGGAATTCTGCGGGTAGAGAGTGGAGCCAGGAGGTTGATAACAGCATGTTGGTGGTGTGTGTGTTTGGGCCAGATGGGAAAGAGTTTTGTGACAGTGGCTTAAGGGAAGGGCAGGTGTGGAGCCGCTTGGTTTGGAGAGCTAGTATCGCCTGGCGCATGTCTGCTTGGTGCTCCATAATGTTTAAGAGCTGCTCTGTGGCTTCTTTCTGGTGTGTTGCATTCTCCCTCTTCTTGCTGTCCTGACACTCCTTCAATTCCTGTTTCTTGGTGGTGGAGTGGGTCATAACCTCACACATAAAGTCCTCCTTATTCCTTCTTGTCCGCTTTCTAATTCTTCACAGCCATTCCGCCACCAGTAACAAGGGAGGCTGGGCTCTCAAGGTCATCGCTGTGAAGTTTAAACACAACTTTTTACAGAAACCCTATTTTTTGCAACACAGACAACACTGATTCAGTGCTTTAAAACACAGCAAGTACTCGCACACCTGTCAATAACTGGCTGACCCCAGGGAAGCACAGGAGCCACAAACCCCCCAAAATGGTGAGTAGCCACAGGGGCAGAGTAAATCTCTCTTCCTGTGCACTGGGCATGTGGCTCTTGGAGAGAGCCAGCACTGGGCTACCTCTTGTTGAGATTTTATTTTTTATAATTGTCCCAATTTTTTAAGAGCAGACACACAATCTGGTGTATGCCTAAATAATTTACACATAGGTCAGTGTATCTTTTGGTGTATATGACTCTGACTTGCACACATTGTGCATACACGAGCTGGGGATCACAAAAACACACATGCACTTAATTGCAAATACATTTGAATTTTTCAGCCAGAATGTCCTGTGTACAATTTATTTTTTAAAAACACCTTTGATTATTTGTGGATTAAGACTGTTTTTACTAGGCTTTCAGTGACTTAAAATGACACAGCAATAAAAGGACATAAATTTGGATGATGCCTCAGAAAAGTATGACTGTATTTGACTTTTTCTCCCCACAGTTAAATAAAATCTATTGATTTGTTGTGTTTCTGAAAGAAAGCTAACAAATCAAATGCTATTGATGCCTCTAACTTGGATAAAGAAGAGAGCATTATTAATTGCTGGTATACAATTCTCAAGTGCTATGTTTAGAAGGTGTCACTCTATTTTAATGAGTTGATCATTGAGGCGTATTCGGTTATGGTAAACTGGTGCCATCCCAGAACAACTTCTCATGACCTAGAAAAGCGATGCAATCACCCAGCACCATTTTCCCCCTTGGTAACTGTGACACTACAATACATATTGGTCATAATAATATTATGATGATATGATTATGGCATAATTATGATGCCTTTTATACAAGATGGCTCATGTAAAGTATCATTGGAAAAGTTATGATTTGTTGAATACGATTATTATATTTGCATGTATGTATCGTGTTTGTATCTGAAGTTATAAATATTGAGTATGTATCTGTATTTCAAAGGTGGTGGCACCTACTAGGCAAAATGTTTCCAGCCTAGTCAGCTGGTTGTGAAGATCCTATTCAGGGTAATGGGTCATTAGGAAAAACAATAGACCTTAGAAGAAGCTTATCCCCCATCTGGTGAGCTTTCCCGAGAGCACTCCAGACAGACTGTAAGTAATGTCTTCCATGACACAGCAAAGTACTCAAGGGCATGTGACCAGACCACATGACACCGATCTCTATTTTAGGTACCTGTATTTTGCCACAAACTGCGATGGGAATTGGCTTTGCAACAAAGGGTTCCCACTGTATGAAAAAGCTATATAAGACAGGGAGTGACATCATCTGTTGTTCTTCATTCTCCCCTGCCCCAATTCAATCACTGGGAGAAGCTCCGAAAAAAAGGACTTGGAATGGGGGTTGGGAGCTCAAACTGCAAAGCAAGTGTAATGTATGCCTTGAGCATCTGCAAGCCTGCTGGTATCATCCGTCACGGTAAGAAACTGCTAACTTGTATCCAATCTATCTAGTATTTTAGACTTAGTCTGGGGTTTTATTTATTCAGCAGGTAATTTGCTTTGGTCTGTTTGCCATCACTTAAAATCTATCTTTTGTAGTTAATATTGTGTTTTAATCTAAACCAGTGTGCCTTTAAGTGAAGCGTCTGGGGAAAAATCTCAGCTTGGCTAACACATGTTTGTTGCATATTCCACTCCACATTTAGGGAGAGACTAACTGAATAACAAATTTGTACTGGTCAGGGTTTTGACGAAGGCAGGATAGTATAGAACTGGGGTCCTAAGCTGTGAAACTGGGGGTTATCTTGGTTGTAGCCTCTTTATTGTTGGTTCATGCCGTGGCTGGCCAAAGCCTGCCTGCAATTGCAGCTGGGTGTGTCCCTGCCTGTGTGAATGCTGGTGGGAGTGTAGAAGTGGAAGCAGTCTACAGCTTGTCACAGCAGCACGGTGTGAGCAGGAGCCCAGGCTGGGTGAGTTGGAGGTCTCAGTGGTACTCCAATTCCATGTGGCACCCCGGGGGGAACCTGACACAGGAATAACTTAGTCTCAAGCCAGGGAACTTAAACGAGATTCCTCCTTTGTGTTTGGTGGGGGGTGGTGAATTATTTCTTTAATCTTATTTCCACAAACACTGGCTCTTCAGACCTCAGACCCCACCCTCTTTTAGTCAGGGGTTCCACAGCTCTCCTTCTTGGGGGTCTGTATTAATTCAGACCAGCTGCAGCCTGAGAACCAGCTTCTCCCCAGCTGACCTCCCTTTATAGCTTAGTCACTTCCCGGGGCGGGGTAGCAATCCGTATCCTGCTCCTGTCTCTCATGTTCTGCAGGATGAGACAGAATTTATACAGCCTTATTTCCCTGCGTTTCCTGACTAGTTGGGAGAGAGGGGAGCCCTGATCTGCCCACTTTACAGGCTTTTGATCAAAGGTCCCTAAAGAGAGGCAGTAGCCTGGATTTTTCCCAAGCGTTAATTATCCTCCAACATCATCCTCTGTCCTTCCTTAGGTCTTTCTCAATGCTAAAAGGCTCAGGAATCTTAAAAGGACACACTCTGGAACACACTATTTCCTACTACATTTATGTGTTAGGTACATATTCTAAGCCATATTGTGACTTCACTGCAACCATTTTTCAACCACCTGCCACCGAAAAGAGGATATATGCTCAGCGGGTGTGGGCAGTGAGGGAGTCTTCTGTAACAGTTTCTCTGCCATTCCCCTCTTCCTGGCCCCTGATGTAGGTGATATTCCATACAAAAGGGACAGTGGCTAAGATGCAGCTGTGTCTGGCTGATGTCCAGCTGCCAGAATGGCCCTTTGAGGCCATATGTAGTCCAAGGGAGGCAACAGCAGCATGCAAGCAGGTCTAACTTATGGTAGGTACAAGGCCAGTTTCCAGTAGCCTTGAAATTAAGTGAGTGCAAAGACAGCTTAAAGTTGTCTCTGCCCTTTCTCAGACCAGTACTGAATACATATCAGGAAGTCAGGCCTTCCTTATAATCAGAATGGTGAGTAAAAGTGTTCTGCATAATAAAAGTGACATGGGACATACTGTAAGAAGTGTACAAGTGTAACATTGCATTTCACATAACATTTACTTTTACTGAATAATAATGGTGTTTGAGAAAGGAAACCTTTGCTCTGATGGCCGATGAATGAGAAGCAGGTTTCCTCAGAAACAGGAGACACGCTCTTACATAGTGTCATTCCAGCACAGCTTGGTTGGATGAATATGCTATGGATAAGTCTACACTGGCACAGATACTTGAGTCCTGGATTGAGTTCCTGCTGGTGTGTGCCAGACAAACCCACTCCAAGAGCCAACATTTCCTTTGCTGGACACATGTAGAACACTGCATACAAGCATCTACCTGTGTTCACACTGCTGCTCTAGGTACATAAGTTTAATGCTACCACTTCAGGGTTCAGTGCATCACAAGGAGACACTCTAGGAATCTCTTAGTGTTGGTTCTTCCTGGACATAGGCACAGAAAGTCAATGTTTTCCACTTTCACATATGCCAGTGGCTCTTCTGGATCAGATCACCCCCCTAGCCCTACCAGGCTATCCTTGAAAAACAGGGTCAAATTCATTAATCAGTTGAATGATATTGTCCTACTCCTGATCCTAATTGCAGCACAAATGTTTATGAGATGCTCAGTGGCATTTTGGCAGCATTTTCTGAGATGTGAAAAACAGCAGACCTTGAGGAACTATCACAATTGATTTATGGCACAGTACACAGATACGTTTAAAGCCAATGATTGCCATTCACAACGTTTATTGTTCCTCCTGGGGCAGAAGAACTAGTAAGGCGGGGTGAGATCACAACATCTTGCTGACTTGAGAAGACCAGCTGTGGTTGCAAAACTTCTGCACAAAGAAACAGAACTTCATGGATCTATGTAAGGAGATTGTACCAACCTCACAGCACTAGAACACTTGATTGAAGGAAGCCATATAGTATAGAAGCAGGTTGCTATTACTTTGTGGACACTGGCTACCCTAGAGCACTATACGTCAGTGGCAAACCACTCTGGATTTGGAAAAGGCCATAGTTGTGGTTGTGGAGGCTTGTGAGGCAATTAACACAGTGGTTTATCCACAGGTCATTGGTGTAAGAAACATATCTGAAACAGCTGGTTTTCAGTCAACCAGGTTCCCAAACTGTGCTGGGGTCATCACTCATGTGCCAATAGTTTACCCACCCCAATGGGAAAGTGAGTATGTGAACTGCAAAGGATACTATTCCATTGTTGTACAAGGGTTGGTGAACCAGTAGCATGGGGAAGCACAAAAAAGTTCATGATGGAAGGGTGCTGAGAAGTTCTAGCTTGTATTTATGGGGAAAGCAGAACAATATTGTTATACATCATGTCTGTGTGCCAACAATTATTTTGGGGGATCCCCCACCCATATATCTGCTCCTGCTATGGCTCATTAAACCATACCCATAGGGAAAAAAGGAATTCAATTTCAAGCTCAGAAGCAGCAATACAATAGTGAAGGTTTGGTAGGCTCAAGGCTTGTTGGCACTGTCTACAAACCTGTCTAGTTGCCAGTGTGGCTAATTCCATTTGTATGATTGTGGCCTGCTGTGCAATACACAACATTTGTGAGGGTAGAGATGAATATTCCTGCCCAGAGTGGGCTCAGGACACCTCTGGTTTGCAAACTATGTAGAGAAAGCTGGCTCCTAAACACATACATACAGGTGCAGAGCCCAGGCTGGCAAGGAAAATTGGGAATGCCAGATGTGCACACATCCTGGCAGTGCAGGGAAATAGGATGCTATCTGGCTTGAGTTGCTGCTTGGGCAGAGAAGAGGGGAAGAGCTCACCTTTGCAGCCTTTTTGTAAAGCTTCTTTTATTGTATTTGATAGTATATTCCAATAATTGTATTGGGCAAAAGTGTGTCTTCTGTTTTTTGTTGCCATCTGTTTTGAACTGGCTGAAGCTTCTACTTTGCTTGTGCTTGTTCCATCGCATTCTTGTATGAAACTCACCACTAAAGGATATCTAGAATGTGAGTAAAGGTTGGGACGAGGTTTCTGCTAGGGACAGTTGTGGGCAGGGTTTGATGCATTCATTTTTCAATGCGTTTGTGCTTCTCACGATTGATGCCTGTATATACCCCAAATCCAGAAATGGTTACATATAAAACAAAATGTATAACACACTTCTGGGAATCTAGTTTAATTTTAGCAGGCTTTAAGTTGTCAAAAGCAACTCATCTTACCTAAAGCAATCGCTCAGCATTTCCAACAAAGATAGATGGGATTCCCCCTTTCATGACAGTGCTGTTATTTTTGCTTCTTCAAGACAGATAAAGTGGTGTTATTTTTTCCCCTTGTACGCTCCCAACATTCAGTGTTTTGTGCCCAGAGTCAGGATGACCTCCCAGGATTTGTTCTTGAATGTCTTGTCTCTTATTGACTTCCCATCCCCCTGTTGACTCATATGTAAATAGAGCTTTCATTAGGTTGGCTTATAATGCTTACTCTAAATAGGTAGATGACAGAGAGATATGGGTATCAACATCCTTTGTTTGACCCAAATCCTGTGATCAGCTCTGCCTTGGTCTGGACACAGACTTTAAAACACATTTTCAGTACATATGCATAACTCCTTAAATGTCACTTGTACATATATCTCACAATGAATATGAAGATCAGTATGATATAAGCTTTTTTAGTTACCTCACTTGACATTTTTTTGATAAACATTATGAAAGCAATGTAATGGGCATAATGAGTTGGTGGGCATAAACAGGATTTACTGTTACAGAACAGTGAACCCTTTACCAGCTGGCAATGAGGGGTATTGCAAGATGTTGTTTGACCTGTCTCTACACCCCTATGCACAGAACATAACTGAATGCTAAAAGGTACAAGACTATATGTACCATTGGACTCTTCTACCTTTCACATGTACAGTGACATCAATGAGTAATTGGGAAGTTACTGTGCAATTGTTGAAGAACACAGCAGCTTTCATATCTCTTTTGGATGTGCACAAGGGAACGTGTTTGATTTTTGTTCTGTTCATTTCCACGAACAGAAGTGTTGTGAAAATGAGCTAACAAGTGATGGAACATGGCACATTACAAAGGTTTCCCCAATTACTATTCTATACAAAAGGTAAACAATAAGGTCAGTGAGTGCATAACTTAATTTCCTCAGCAATTGTACTGTACTAATGTCGTGTTCTTACATGTCTGAGTATGTAGGAATTAGGCACAAGGTCAAATGTTATCTTCATGTTATTTTAGGGCCATAGATCCTGAAATGTCCATATTAAAGAAATGATTTTTATACCTAAAATCATACCTGTACAACTCTGACAGGAGGAAAAAAGCCAGTGAAATAAAATCTACATTTTAATGACACTGTGAGATTAGATAGTCAATGTGTTCACATAAATGGAACCAGTACAAGAAATGCAATATCTCACTTAATTGCAGCTTGAATAGGACATAACAGTACTACATACCCCAAAAATCTGAATTCTATTTGTTTAATATTAACCCTTTTTCTTTTAAAGATTCTGATGTATTTTTTAAAAGCTCCTAACCCCATTCTTAGACATGAAAGATAACTTGGTCAAAATATTAGGGAAGAAAAGCATGATATTTAAAACTGCAGGCACAATTGTCTCTTTGATCATAAGTCTTTTTAATTATTTCCACAAAAGTAATAGGAACAAGTTTTTATGTAGAAGTTTGTCTTTTTATACCCGTAAGATGTTTGTATTTGGATGGCAAGAATCACCCTCTGAACATCCATAATGAACAGGCAATCTAAAGCACAGTTAAGGGTGTGCAGGCAGGAAATGGCATGTATTATAAAAATAGGCCATGGCCAACCTTCTGGCACCTGTATTCATGCAGCAATAGTGAAAGTGGATGTAAAAGTATAAGACATTTTTTGATTAATTGTTTTTTCAATTTAAAAAAATGCCAGTTTTTCAGAATCAAGACTCTTCATGAAATGGTTTGATGAATTTTCCAACTCAAAAAGAAGGTAGAGGACAAAAAGGTTTGAAATTGTTGAAATGTTTTGTTGTTTTGACATTTGAAAAATGAGAAATTCCATCGCTCAGATAAATGACTTTTTTTCATTTTGATGTATGCTAACTAGACTGGAAAAAGGTCCCAGGGCCTCCTCTTGCTCAGGGGCATGCCCTCCGTCTCTGCTATTCTGATACTCTAACACCTCAGTTTCTTATTGTGGCAGGTCTAAACAAAGTTGGACCGTGATTGAAGGCTTACCTTCTTGGAAGCTACACAACCAGCAGCTGTTTGCAGTGAGGCAGGACAGCATTTTCAAAATAAAATGTTATTTGTTAGTCCACGTGAATACATTGTTCAGGTGCATTATATAAAAATGGTAATGCCAAGCCTAAATGCAGAGCTCTCCCTTAACCTATCAGTTTTCCCTTACTTAGTTAGGCGGGTTCTCCTCTACACTGGCCAGGGGTAAATCTCCCTACCCCTGTCTGCAGCCCAAGCATCCCAAATTAGATTAGCCATCTTTTGCTGGGAGAACACCACCTAAATCCTTTGTCTCAAATCCTAGTCATGCTGTTTTCATGTGCACTGCTCCCTTTCCAGGTTCAGGTAGGGGAGGAGTTGTGGTCAGACAGGTACTGCCCATCCACACTCTTGTCCTCTTGATTGGCAGTCATTAAAAGTTCTGGTCCTTAGTCTCCACTGTAGCTCTGTTCCAGAACTGATTCAATAGCTCATTCATAGCAACCCAAGTATGATTATACTTGACCCACACCTAGTCCATTCATTGCTTATTTTCCTTGCGCCCAAGGGATACCTCTGGGAAGTTAATCCTATGACATGAAGTAGGTAGCAATACAAAAGTGAGTGGGTAAACTGAGTTGCACCTAATTTTCATAAAATGCAGATGTTCCCCTCATTCTTCAAAATGCCCTAAAATGTGGGCCAGTTCAACAATGAACCATTGTGTCCTTCCTGAGGTATTAATTCTAGCAGCCTTCATGCAAATTAAAACCATCAGCTGAGGCTTTGAATGCTTGCTACTCAATCAAAAGCCAAAAAATTCACCCAGCTAAGAGTTGTTGCAAAGGGCAAATTATTAGCAGTTTCCTAATGAATGGCCATGAAAACAAGTTCAGTAATGAGCCATCCACAGAATAAAGAAGCCGTGCTGACTATTGCACCAAAAGTAGGACACACAGACAAAACCAATAGGAAGGTGAAATGAAAATTAACCAGTGAAAGCAAAATGCCATGTAATATACAAATGTCATCCAGAATTAGAAAATGTATAAAAATACATGTACAATTAGAAATGCCATTTGAA
The DNA here is from genome assembly GCA_007922305.1 of Dermatemys mawii. Lineage (NCBI taxonomy): Eukaryota > Metazoa > Chordata > Testudines > Dermatemydidae > Dermatemys > Dermatemys mawii. Next base: position 44,336,177 of record ML677334.1, on the reverse strand, counting down.
AAGAAGATTTTTTAAATAAAATGACTGCTAATGCTCTCCCCCTTGCCTTCTACTATTGAAAACACACTTGTCAAACAAGGAAGGGCTGGAATACTGGCTGCCAGGAACCCTGTACCACTTTGTTATACACTCTTAATAAGGTCCCTTCCTCAACCTAACTCACCCCACACCATTCTCCCTGTGTTCAGGTCCCTCATTACTCAAAAGGGAAAAAAAAACAAAACAAATTTTAAAAGGGTAAACCAAAAAACTCATCTTAATTTTTTTTTCTGTTTGGCCTCCCACTGGTTCCATCTTTTTCATTTCTGTCTATCGGACTGTAAGCGTAGGCATAGTTTGACCACTATATTTTGCGGGTGGGAGGGCAGCTCCCACCAGGCCAATGGGGCCATGAGTGTGAGGAGACATATTGGACTTGATGCTGCTGCTTCCCTGGTTCCACCAGAGACTTCTGTTCAGCCTGAGGCTCCCCTCAGGCCAGGCTCCCACTTCCCCACTGCACCACACAGACAAACGGCAGGGCGAGCTCCTCTGGGACCGCCAAATAACAGGTACCATGGGTGAGTGGGAGGCGAGGAGGAAGTCAGGAGTCAAGGGGGTTGCTGGTATAGCCCAGCCTCGTGCATTAAGTTAAATACACTGAGCCACGGCCCACTTGAGCACAGCAACCACATGATCACAGTGCCCCCTTATGAGGTCTGCCTTGTTTGGGGGCGGGGTGCCTCTCCCGCAAATGACACTCATGAGTATGAATTCTTCCAGGCAGGGACTGGCTTCCTTTTGCTTCTTGTAAAGGACAAGGAGAAGAATACAGAATCTCCCTCCCTCCCTACACACAAAATTTCCAGCTCTCCTTAGGACTGGGTACTCTTGATAATTCATACTGGACCTCTTTCCTTGCCAAGGAAAGTTAAACACACAGGCTAAGTTTTCTCTTCATAATAGCTGAGGAGGACTCTGAGCAGGATATTAATTTTAATTAAATTGACTTGGCCGTTAGGGCAAAGGAAGGGAGTGCTGATTGTGGAAGTATGCATTCTAGGAGAGGAAGCATATTGGCTAGAAGATGCTGAGTATTGACTTCAACATCTTGCAGGACAGGGCCCTGTCAACAAGCTGAGTTCTTGTCTGAGTTAACACAGGTCTACACTACAGACTTGCATCGACGCAGCTGTACCAATGCAGCTCCGCTGCTGTAGCACTTCTGATGACGGCACTGTAAGCCAATGGGAGAGAGCTTAATAACTCCACCTCCACGAAAAGCAGTAGTTGTTTCAGAGACAGAAGCTCTCCTGCTGACATAGCACTGTCTACATGGAAGGCTAAGAACAGTATAACTATGTTGTTCAAGGATGTGGATTTAAGTAAGCATAGACCTGGTATCAGCGTTTAAAACCCAGCTTTTCTTGGATTTGTCTTTACCAGCAACAAAAATGATACCCATGGCTATGCGTGATAAGCATCTTCCCTAAAGGTAGCTGTTCCTAGAGCTTCCTTGCAGGACCACAGTGCTAACTCTTAAGTTTTCTTTCTCTAAAGAAACTCTACCATCCTCATTATAACCCCACCAGGGTTTAACTAGCTACAGGTCAGTGGCCACTTCTTTCAGACCACTCCTCTTCTCCAGCAGAAGCCTCACTCCTTTCTAACACTTTCACCTTTTCTGTCATCTTCCTTTCCCCTCATTTTGCCTCTTTTCCCATCATTTTGGGTGGGAGCCAAGATCAAAGGATACCGGGCATAAGTGCTTCTTGAACCAGTCCACCATAACCTTTCTCTTCAGTCTTTGACCTTGTTAGCCTCTGGTCCCCCTCTTACTTTTGAAGATGACTTGTCTCTTAGTCTGTACTTCTAGACCCTGATGCCACCACATTTTGAATTCTCCTGAACTTTGGGATTGGGTCTGTCTGAGTCCCCTGCACACTTGTTCATGTGAAAAAACAAAATAGAGGTAATGTGGTTTGGAAGGGCTCAGCTGGGGCCAATAATATAGTAGTTTGAATATCCAAACCTTTTGATATTTGCCCATGAGCAGAAATATACAACCACACTTTTGGCAAAGTTATAAATAATGGCTATTCAGTGGAATGCATCAGTTAGCTTCCAAAGCTGGCACATCTGGCAATAATTTAAGAAAACATGAGATCCTGTACATCTCTGAAGAGTGCTGTGGGGAGTGATGTGGTCAAGGAATGTTAACAACCTTAACCCCTCTTTGGCAGATAGAGATGACCATTCAGTTTAGGAAATTTATTTCACAGGCCTGTTTACCATAAATCACATTTTCTAAAGGGCATATTCTCCTCCTGATCTGTGTGCAGAACTCCAGGTAATGTCAACAGAAGTTCTGGAGGTGGTTTGAGGAGACAGCCTTGAATTTGGCTGTAAAAGATCAAAGGCCTCAATTCTTCGGTTCAATAGAGTTGTGCATTGTGCAGAAACCAGAGCTTGTACACTGCCTTCGCATTCCTCCAGTCCCCAGGGCTGCCAAAGACTAGGACTCTAGCATAAATTAGAGCCACCATAAACAGTTGTGACAACTTGGAATTGCCAGAAGTGCACTGGGCTCTGGCCATGTTCCCAGTAAGTCTCTTGTGCAGAGCCTCATTTGATGGCTCTCCACCATCCAGGGATTCTCCTACTCCAGGGAAATCTCCAGTTGCCCGCTTAAGCTAGTTTTAAGGCTGATTTGCATTGCGAAAGCAGTGTCTTACCAGGGCTGAATATCTGATCTAATTTAAAACTCCTTTGCCCAGCACTATTATACTATACTATATTTCAGAGATAAAGGCTAGAGCAGAGATTGGCCCGCAACCTAACAAGGAAATCTGCTGGCAGTCTGGGACAGTTTGTTTACCTGCAGCATCTGCAGGTCTGGCTGATTGCAATTCTCATTGGCTGCAGTTTGCTGTTCCAGGCCAATAGGGGCTGTAGAAAGCAGTGGCCAGCACAGCCCTCACCGCACGCCACTTCCCACAGTCCCCATTGGCCTGGAACGGCGAACCGTGGCCAGTGGGAGCTGCGATTGGCCAAACCTGTGGACACTGCAGGTAAACAAACCGGCCTGGCCTGCCAGCGGATTTCCCTGATAGGCCGCAGTGCAAAGGTTGCCGACCTCTGGGCTAGAGGTTCACTACATTGCCTTACTCTGCGTGGAAATGTTTCATGGTAATAATTTGGACTGTAATTATTTGTTCGCATTGTGAGGAGACCATTTCTGTTTCTGTTGATGCAAAACTTCAACTCATGCGTTTTGTTTGTTTGTTTGTTTGGGCGGCAAAAACGTTAGAGCCGACCCTGACTTCAGGAAAAGAAATATATACCAGTAGGTCTCTACCAGGGGTATGCATATGCCTCAGAGTATGCAGGAGTCTTCCGGGGGATACATCAACTCATCTAGAAATTTGCTTAGTTTTACAACTGGCTACATGAAAGGTACTAGCGAAGTCGGTACAAGCTAAAATTTCATGCAGACAAGGATTTGTTTATATGGATCTATATACTATATCACTGTTTCTCAGTCTGGGGGTGGGGGTCATGATTTATTTTATAATTATATGGTGGTAAAAATGAGAAGAAAAACAATTTTTCAGTACTAGTGTGTGTGAAACCATTTTGTAGTTTTAGTTCTGAATTTGTGAGTTAGTAGTTTTTAAGTGAAGTGAAACTTGGGGTACGCAAGACAAATCAGACTCCTGAAAGGGGTACAGTAGTCTGGAAAGGTTGAGAACCATTGATATATAGCTTACCCCTCCCCCCTCCCTCTTCATCAGCAACATCTAAGAAAAATTCTGGAATGAATCCTTTCTTGTCAAGTCATCTCATTCTAGATCAGAGGGACCCATTCATGTCTGTCATTATCCCTCCAGGTTCTCTATAGAAGTCTTAATTAGGAATTCTCTAGCCTTTCAAGGACATCAACTACTCACGGAGAAGGGCATGTGTTTGAACAAAGAGTTGTGAACGCATCTTCAAGGACTGCCTATGTCCAATGAACAATAATGTGAATGTTTCCCTCAGGAAACAAGATGGGGAACCCATAAAACAGCCATATTTTCTTAGGTTTAATATGCTAGATTTAAAGCAAATCAAACCATTTTTCTTGGATTTGGAGTTTAATAGGAAGTAGAGAAAATCTCACTTCTTCTTTCTTAGATTTTAAACCCATAATTTCCAGTTGAGCTATAGTATCTCTTTTTACATATCTAGTCTTAATTTAAAGATTTCAAATGATGATGACTTCATCACAAACTTTGGTAAGTTGTTCAAATGGTTAATTACCCTCATAGGTAAAAATCTGCACCCTATTTCTCATCTGAATTTCTCTAGTTTCAGATCCCAGGCATTGGATTTTTTTTCTATGATGTCTACTATCAGAAGTCCCACATAGGTATTTGTAGACTGTGACAAAGCCACCTCTGAACCTTTTGTTTAATAAGTTAACTTAATCAAGTTCTTAGTAGAGCTTGTTGGGAATTTTCCATTGGAATGATTTTCTGAAGGCAAATGCCTTTTTGCAAAAATCAGTTTTCTTTGGGAATGTTTCCATTTTCTGACAGGAAAAATGAAAATCATGGCTCCCTAGCTACCTGCCTGGCACGGATGGTTCTTGCCAAGTTCATTTCCAGCAAGTGAAATTCACAAAAGCCTTCAAGAAGGGTGGCTGAGGCTGCATGCCCTGACTCTCCCCTGTTCCCTTCCCCCAGTCTGGCTCTGGGAGCTGGAGAAAAAGAAAGCTTGTTTCCCTCAGCCTTTTTGCCTCTTCCCTGGGAGCCATACCTCTCTGGTTGCCAGAGCTTCAGGGCCCTTGATCTCTGCCTCTATGGCAGGTGGGCTGGAAGGCTCTTGACATTTTCGCTTTCTGCAGATTGACAAGAGCCTTCCGGGCTTCTTTCACAAGATCTATTTTCTATCAAACCATGTTGATTAGCATTAATCATATCAGACCTTTCGTGATTTTGCCTGGGATTGATGTCAGGCTAACCGGCCTATAGTTCCTGGGTCATTTCATGTTCTCTTAAATATTGCCACAATGTTAGCTTTCTTTAAACACACACATTCATACCCCACATCCATAACTGCTTCGCTCCCTTGGAACTTCCCCAGTGTTCCAAGATATTAAAACAACAACATTCATGGTTCTGAGAGGTTCTTGGCTCATTGAATACTCTTTGGTACAAGTTATCCGGTCCTGCAGATGTAAAAATATTTAACTTAAATAGTTTCTGTTTAACATTCTTTCTAGTGTGGCAAAGTACCCTCCCTGTCTCACCCAGTATAAGTCTGTTATGCCTGGGAGAGACTGGTTTGGGCAGGGTACTCCTCCTAATTCTCCAAGGGCAAGCTTTTCCTTCCCTTCAGTAGCTTTTTGGCTGGGTTTTTTTCCTTCCGGCCAGGGAAATGCTGCCTCCCTTCTTGGAGGGGCTCCTTGTCCTGCTGCCCCAGCCTGCTGGCAGCCTCACTCCCTCTCTCTGTCTCCCCCCGCTCCTTCCTCACCGGGGAAGGTTTAAAAAGGTCTCCTTAACTGGCCTCAGCTGATCTCAACTGAGTCTCTGGTAACCTCTACTCAGCTGAATCCAGTTAACCTGAGGTTACCTTTTCTCATTTGGCAAGGGGAGGGCCTTTTACCTTTCTAGGACTGCTTACCACCACTCCCTCCTGTAGCAGTCTGCTCTGGGTTTACCACACTAGATACTGATGGAAGAGAAAGCATTTCATTATTACTGTCAGATTTAAATACATTGCCCTGCTTATTTCCAAATATAGAATAGAAATATTAATTTAATATTTTTGCCTTTTGTCCATCACTACTTACCATTCTTGTCTAGTTTCTGACCTATATACCACTAAGTTTTTGTTTGTTCCCGACATAGATAAAGAATTCCTTTGTGTTCTTACCGCTACTGGTCATAGATGTTTTACTGTTACATTATCGGCTATCTGTATTTCCTAACAACTAATTATATCTATTGATATCAATTTTGTCTACATTACTTCTTTAATTTCTCCTCTTAACAAGAACTCATACAAACCTTTTTTTGTGATTGCAGAATTGTGGGGTTTGGGGAGTATCTAATCACAGAGAATCATGTATTCATGTTTACATATTTCTTCTCACTCAGTTTTGTTCATAATTATTTTCAGTGTCAGGAAAATTACTTTTTTAAAACACCAAATGTCTATATTCCCTGGTGGGACTACCTTCTGTCGGCACATAGAAAATGAAATTTGGTTGCTATGACTTGCACTGGAGCAACCATCAGTTTTTAGTTCAGTCATCAATTCATCCGCCCACCAGTACTACAAGTGGGTTGCAGTACTTTGTGGTAGAAAGTTAGTTATAATTTTTAGAAACTCCAAAAATGCATTATTAGTGGCAGCATGAGTATATGTCATCACGGCCCCATTTTGTGATTTCTGAATTAGTACATTATATCCATTCTCCGTCGGGTCCTTCTGAATTGTCTGTAACTCTAAAGCAGGTAATGATATCAAATGTAGTGTACTACCACCGCTCCATTTTTCATAAATAGGGTGTATCCTGAGTATTTGAGCTCCAAAAGACATTTGTGGGACAATTTCTTAATTTGGTGCAAATAGGTTAAATACAAAATCTTTATAATTGGTACTATGTTCCATAGACAGGAAGAATATTGAGTGAAACTAATATAAATAGCCATTTTTGTCATCTTTTGAGTTATCCTGTATTTACAGAGATTATGTTTAATCAATGGCAAACTTCTTATGGTGACCAAGAGGTTTATTTTGAGGTTCTGATGAACATTTTTTCAGCATGAGTTCACCATGTGCCTTCTGCATAGAACTGGCTTATATCTCTTTGATGTACAGATGAAAGAAATTGTTGGCTGACCATAAGAACAGACATACGGGGTCAGATCAATGGTCCATCTAGCCCAGTATCCTGTCTTCCAACAGTGGCCAGTGCCAGATGCTTCAAAGGAATGAACAGAATAACGCAATTATCAAGTGTTTCAGCCTCTGTCCTCCAATCCCAGAGTGGTAGTCGGAGACTTAGGGACACCCAGAGCATGGGGTTACATCTTGACCATCTTGGCTAATAGCCATTGATGGACCTATCCTTCAGGAGCCTATCCAGATGGTTGGCAATGTGAACATCATGTACACAAATCCCACAGATCACTTTCTAAGTAAAACTGAAATAGCATCATGATGATTTTTGCCATTGAAAAAATGTTGTTAAAATGCAGTGATTGCTCTACTTTTAACCTGTATCTTTCAAAAAGCCCTCTTGCTGCCAAATTTATGCATTATACTGACAGAGATGCTGCTTCATTACAACTTATTTGTGTAACGATTTGCATTCAAACAAGGTGCTAAAATGAGGTTTGCAGCATGTATTAAAAAGCAAACCCCGACCAGTAACCAAAATGTACAAATAGAAAAAAAAAAGTGTTTCAGTTGAACTAGACCCTGGCCCTGGTTTATACACAGGGCATGCTATTTTGGTATGGCCACTTGTGACAATTGCGTCCTTGGTTAACTGCAGAAAACAAGGAAGGAAAAATGGAGACATACCTGCTGTGATGACATGGAGCTGGTGTGGTGTGGCTTATGGAATGGAGGGTGTGGGTCGTCCACTCTGAGCAACACTTGCAAAACCTCTTTCCCACTCTTGTTTCCCTCTGGGAGGTTACAGGAGCAGTTTGAAATAGCCTTTCATAGATCTGACTGTGGGAAAGTTAAAGGTTGGGATGGGGCCTTATCTTAACTATTAGAAGGCTCTCTTATTACTTGGTCATTGTGAAGAGGAGAGGACAAGGACATCCCATATCAGGACAAATCATGCTTGGCTGTGATCTTTGGCTGCTGCCTCCATTTTAGAGTAGTCAGCCAGCATAATGTTACACTGTTTTGGGATGCATAAGTCCATTCAGACTCTCCAGGTAGGGTGACCAGACAGCAAATGTGAAAAGTTGGGATGGGGATGGGGGACGGGTAATAAAAGCCTATATAAGAAAAAGACCCAAAAATTGGGACTGTCCCTATAAAATTGGGACATCTGGTCACCCTATCTCCAGGTCTTAGGAAGCCAGCCCTCCTCCTATATTTGGACAACACAGGGCATTGCATAGCACCAATTGCCTTATTTGGCAGTCCTAAAGATAAGTGAAGTCACAGACTGGCAAATGGGATGGGTAGCTACATTAACCTTTATGCAGCACAGAATCTGTTTGTGTGTCCACACTGATGGAGCTCAGTCCTCTTCTGGAGCTGCTGAAGACTATGCTCTGGGTGCTGTTAGAACTATGATTTACCCCATTGGTTTTATTTCAGGACTATGTTCTTTGGGATATTTAGGTCTGAAAGGCTTAATTTGTGCCTCAGCCATATCTAGCTTCAGAGAGTTACATCTTTATATTGTAGAGTAATTATATCAACATTTTCCTGAAGCAAACTGATGACTGTAATCCCCTCAAGTAAGTCGCTGACTGAATTTGCAAATTCACTAGATTAAATTTACTATATTTTTTAGTGAACATCTGCAATATATTTGTCATGAATGAACTATGTAATGAAATCATCTTATTATTTTAATGTGTTTTTCATGTTTTAGATATCCCACGGATCTCAATTAAGCTTTTGGGTAGTGCAATGATTTTGTAGGGAAATACCACAGACATTATTCACACAGCAATAAGCGGGGCTGATCTTAAGCAGTTGCTCAGGACTCTAAAAACTGATGTGTACTATTAGAATGATGCAAGTTTTTCCTTAAGTAGAAAAGTACACAAATACTGGCTTGCTCGTGTGGCCTTTTGATCAAGATCTGACCCTGACCCCAATGCCCATAGGCACTGGGAGATTAGACCCTGGTTTCTGATTGAAGACATTTTGACCAGGACATGAGGATACAATGCCTTTTTCTTTAGTTGTGGTGGGATTTAAACTCAAAGCCAATAATGCTCATTTTCTGTTAGCAAATTTTTTGAAAAGGAGCACCTCTTTGAAAATGTAGCTACTGTAGTAATGTTAAATTAATAATAAATGACTACATCCTAATTATGGTTAGCTTTACACACATAATGTTAGAGAAATATGTTTTAAATAAAAATAGACCAAATATCCTGACAAGATCAGGTTTAGGTTAGAATCTGTGCTTGGATGCTCCACCAAAGCTGGGATATATTTTACAGAGGGGGAATTCTGCAACCCTAGTTGTTTTGCAATGCTTCCATAGTAGAAGATGAGGACTGGTGCACTGGAGAATAAAAAAAAATCTAACAAAAGGAGAAGAATAAGAAAGGATTACTTTTCCTGGATGTAGTTACAGCTTATGTGCAGGAGACATTCTACTCTCATACTGGAGTAAATCTGAACTAACATGAAAAGTTAGGACTATAACAGGGTTTAAAATAGAACTGGATAAATTCATGGAGGTTAAGTCCATTAATGGCTATTATACAGGATAGGTAAGGAACGGTGTTCCTAGCCTCTGTTTATCAGAGGGTGGTGATGGATGGCATGAGGGAGATCACTTGATCATTACCTGTTAGGTTCACTCACTCCGGGATACCTGGCATTGGCCACTGTCAGTAGACAGGATATTGGGATGGATGGTTACATTCCCAAATATTGGGAATAATTGGTTATTAGTTACATGTTGATAAGTATATTTTAGTTGCTTTCGCCACCTGTTATGTGACGGCACCTGACTGATTAAAAAAATGTGCTGTTTTGAATCTTCAGTCAGTCTCTAGTGAAAATGTGGCTAAGAAATCAGAGGGGGAAAACCCCACATTGTCATGATAGCAGATTAACAGCCTACCTGAAAATATATATATTTTTAAAGGCAAGTAAGAGAACTAAAGAACAAAGTCTCTTTCTGGGCAGGTGCAACTGGCCGAGGACAGAATTCAGCCTTACAGCTTCAGAACAGGAAATATTAAAAATGAACAGTATTACAAATATTTTAAAATAAACAAAGTGGTTTGAGAGCTATTGATAAAAAGCAACGTATATAATTTCATCCTTATCTCCACTCTACTGACAGAAAAACTGAAGCAAAGAGGTTGTGTGATATGATTAATATCAGTCAATGGAAGTAATCAGGAAACAATCACAGGTGTGATGGCCCTCCAGTGCACTGCTCAAACCTTTTGACCACAGCTGCTTGTATTCTTGTAGAACAAATAATGACTCATTAGGAAGGCTTTCATGGAAGAGAAGTCATTAGTGCCTTTGAGCTATCTAACAAAAGGACCCCACATAATTAGGCTGTTGAAGTATTAAAATAAATACCGGGCCTCATCCAATATACACTAAATCAATGAGAATCTGTCTACTAATTTCAGTAATGATAGATGAGGCCAGTAAGGAATTAGAAGTCTCAAATTACTGCATATAATGTTGTTGTACATGCACAGGTGAACACTAAAAATCAGAAGACTTTGACTTAGGGTTTTATTTTAAAGCAAATCAAGAGCTTACATTCTACACATGCTAAGTAAAGTTTTTGAATTTGCTGGTGTAGAACAGAAAAGGCTTAAATACACTTTGTTTTTGTTCCTAAAGAAAATATTTACAGGGACAAAAAAAAAAGTGACTTTATTTTGGAAAACAACAAATAAGAAAGCCACATTGTTTTAAGCACAGTCTATTTATTTAGTGTTACCAGTTCTACAGAAAGTGCATTCTCTTACATTCTAGTGCTTTAAATCTATAGAAATTATACTAACTCTGTGTCATACCTTAAGCATCTTTTCAAATACTTACGATATTCTTATTTAAATGAGTTACTTGCAATCACAGCATACTTGCTGGACAGTTATAATGTCAGCTAGATTTGGAGCATCTACTTATCATCCTATGATTTACAACTATAAGCTATTGAAAGTACCTTGGCATGAATACTCCACTTGTAAGACTCGGGTAGAAAATAAAATAAGATGATGGTGCCTATTGGCTGAATGAAGAAAACTATTCTGATATTACAATCATTTGAAGAAAGAAAGTGATACCAGTGAAGGTAATGAATCATTCAAAATACTTATTCATGGCCTTTTATATTCAGTGGAAAATGTGGAAATATCACTTAAGTTGAGGTGCTTACCACACAGCCAGAGAAGTCTGATAATATTGTTAATAAAGAAGCCAAAGAGGATTTCAACAGAAAAACAAGTACAGTAGAACTTTAGAATTATGAACACCAGAGTTATGAACTGACTGGTCAACCACACATCTCATTTGAAACTAGAAGTATGCAATCAGGCAGTAGCCGATAAAAAACAAAACAAAACAAAAACAGGACATACAGTCCACAACTGTGTTAAATGTAAACAAAAAACAAATAAAGGGACAGTTTGAAAAAACAAATTTTACAAGGTAAGGTCCCTGCCTGCCCTCCCTCCGCTTTGCTCCCGGAAGTGGCCGGCTGCCCCCACCCTATGTGCTGTTACCAGAGCTCCCATTGGCTGGGAGCTATGGCCAATGGGAGCTGTGAAAGTGGCACCTGAGGGGCATGCCTGTGTCTAGGATCTGGACATGCTAGCCGCTTCCAGTAGCCGTCTGAGATAAGTGCCAGAGCCCAACCCCATACCCTAGGTTGGAAACCGCCTCCGTCCCAGAGCCTGCATTCCAACTCTTGGCCCCAGCCCTGAGCCCCCACCCACATTCCATCTCCTTCCCATATCCCAACTACCTGCCCTAGCCCTGAGCCACCTCCTGCACTCTAAACCCTCATCCCCATCCCCACCTCACAGCCTGCACACCCAGCCAGAATCCTCACCTCTTCCCCCTGCCTCAGCCCAGAGCCAGCTCGCACACCCTGAATCCCCTCATTTCTGGCCCCACACCCCAGAGTCCACACCCCCAGCTGAAGCCCTCATGTCCTTCCAGATCCCAGCTCCCTGCCTCGGCCTGGTGAAAGTGGGGGAGAGTGAGGGCGGAGGGAAGGGGTCTGGAGTGAGCAGGAACGAGGCCACAAAGAAGGGGTGGGGGAAGGATGTTTGTTACATGCAGAAGACCTGCTGTACCTGCACAGAGCCCCACTGAAGTTAATTTTTGAATTTTGAGGAAAAAAAGGAGAAAAGATTTCAGAAAACAAGTTTGCAACATTACCCTCTCCCATGCCTCTTATTTGCTGTTTTTCTGTTCTCAGTACTTACATGCACGGTAACACATTTTCCACACTTCATGATCACTGCTCAGCCCCACCTCAGCTCTTGAATTTCACACTCTTCTTTTCCTCAGACCTTTTCTCTACTTGCTTTGCCATGCTATATCTACTGTAACCTTTCTCCAGTCTGGCCATAAAGGTTATGTTGAAATGGAATAAGTGCTCTCTAATTATATGGATAAGTGTGCATAATACAATTCATGCCCCTGAGTGAATAGTTAAATTTTAAATTCCATTTTGGACTTTTCCTGTGATCAATAAACTGCTCATTTTGATCTTCCTGTGTACCTCCATTACCTCTGCATGAGAGGTAGTAATTAAACTGCAATCTGGGACAACAAGTTGTTCTCTCAAAACGATGTCTTCACTGATTTATAACATGAATTGTATTAAAAGGCCTCAGCAGGTTGCATTGGTTGTGTAGATTTTGTAGTGTGCTCACTGCATTTCACTGCAAAGAAGTGAAATGCTCTAAGTGTGACCTGTGAGTTTGTTGCAGAGAATAAGGGACAGTGTTCTGAGAGATGCAGAAGAAAGGTAGCTGATAACACTGCATTCTCATAACCTAAAAGAAGGGACGTCGAGGCCACACTTTATTTTTCCTTCTGGGACCAGAGATTTTGCCTCAGTTGCCCAAATGCCTGACAACACTTTAAATTGGATATTTGCAGAAACCTTAGGAAAGGGTTTAAAAATTGTAATTGGCTTAATCAAATATAAAATGAGTGGACTCTTTGGAATGCCTAGAATATTAATTAGCTTTAGGAATAATTTTACATGGGTTTTAGGAATACATGAATTTATTTTTAGGAATAAATTCATGTATTTAGGAATAAATAAAGATTTATTTTCTCCTCACCTTTATTAGAACCTAACTAGGTGAGAAACTGCTCAACTAATAGCCAGGGAGGCTCCAGGCACCAGCGCACCAAGCACATGCCTGGGGAGGCAAGCTGCGGGGGGCGGCCTGGTGGTCCCTGTTAGGGTGGCAGTCAGGCAGCCTTCAGCAGCATGGCTGCAGGAGGTCCATCAGTTCCGCGGCTTCAGCGGCAGGTAGCTGAAGCTGTGGGACTGATGGACCTCCCATGGTAACAACTGGCAGACTTCCCAAAGATAGTCTGACTGACACACCTGGGGTGGCAAAAAACATAGAGCCGCCCCTGCTAATAGCTATTACATTGCAGCAAAGGCAGTTGCTATGGAGTTCCAAAGCAATGCTTACTAGCATCAGACAATGCTCACTAGCGGCCATCTCTCGCAAAGCAGCTACTATGGCAGCAGGACTGCAAGCGATAGCAATGGCTTCCATAAGTAGCTAATAGCCTTTCCATCCTACAGATCGCTACAACAGTGCTGCAACTCACACTCGCTAGCATCGTTCCCAAGAAGCTACAGCAGCAGCCCCACAGAATTCTATGGTCAGCACTGCAACAACTCTTGTGAGGAGCCCTGTTAACAGCACTTTTACTACAGCAGCGGTAGCAGCAGCCCACCCGGGGTTCCAAGGTTGCCCGGGACAATGGCTGCTTCTGCTACCCAGCCAGCGGGAGGCCACTGCAGCATCTACCAACGGATTTCCATCTCTGCCACCGCAGAGCAGTGTTTACTTCAGCAGCAGCTTGCGGTGAACTCACCAGAGAACCTGCGCTCCCTAAATTTACTAATTATCCCTAACTGAGATAGAGCAGACAGACCTTGTAAGATCGTTCAGAGGGATTTTTAAGAAGGCTTCTTCTGTAAGTTTAATTTCCTTCTGTTTCACATCCAATAGGGTAAGGGTTTCGATTGTAAATAAAGTTGAATGCCTGTGGTCTGAGTGAGATCTTCTCCGATTTAGTAACCGCCAGTGCTTACTAGATGCTTACTTTAAGTATTTAATATTGAATGTTTAATTGATGTATTTTTATAAGGTATAGAGTATTAAGTGAATTATTCTACTGTTCTATTGTTACATGCCACAGAGTTAACTGAAATTGTTCTTGTAGTGTTGCGTTTTTATTTGCTGCACCACTTAATTTCTTTTTTTAACTGTAACCCTATTTTATCCATCTCTACTCTTTTACTGTAACCATCACTGCTAAATAAATATTACTTTTGTTTCAAAGATTTACTGCTTGACTGTCCACTGTTGAGCAGCGGGCTGTACCCACGTCTTTTCAAGGGGAAGTTAGCTAGTTACAGCTTTCCCTGGAAATTCTTTTAGGACGGGCCACAACCTTAATTACCGGAACAGATAAACTCATTGGTTAAATGTAATTGGTCTCAAATCTTCCTGAAACACTTCTATCTCATGTCCCATTCTGCTGTGAAAGTACCCTAGATAATTGCTTACCATGACCCTTACTTCCACAGGACAGTGAGGTATTCTGTGGAGGGCAGTGTCAGGCTGATGAGGGCCCATAACATCCAGAGGTGCTGTTTTCCCTGGTTTGACCCACTGCAGATATTCTCCTGTCTTTTCACATTGGTTATCTGTCTTAATGACCCCATCACCATAGTATCTGAAAATATCTGTGCCAAGATTTCTTCCCATGTTCTTCTACTATATTGGATAGCACCCAAAGTGTTTCTAGAAGAGCCAAGACATTAGAAGAAATAAAACAGAGTATTTCCTTTTAAGGGTGATCCTAACCAAATGGAAATTCTTAAAACTCAATCTACTGGGTTCACCATCTGCATGGAGTTGTGTACAGTGTTTAGGACTGAAAACCATTTTTGTTTATCCTCCCTTCATCCTTCGAATAAGTTCTGCTGTCTTTAAATGAAGCCAACACCACCTAAACCCCAGTAAGGTCAAGTGAACAATCAGGACTGGAAGGCTGACAAGTCCTCATTTGCTCATTAGTTTATTTTGCCTCAGGTTAGTAACAATTTTTTTGACAATCACTTTCAACACTGCCTTATAAGCAGTTATTTATATATAACACCATTATGTCTAGTCGGACAAATTATATTTGGCGTTCCGGGGCCCTTATTTTGAGTGTGAAGGTTCCCATCCTTGAATGTGTGGATATGGGTGTGTGGTTTCTGCAACTTTGCGGAACTCCACTGAGCTCAGTGGGGCAGGAGTCTGCCCACGCATCACCACTTTGGTGGACTGAGCCCTTAATTTTTAACCTATTCAGAAAATTTGTGAGAAGGGTCCTCGGAGATTAAGGCTTTGGGAAGTTGTATAGGAGTAATACTCAGTACTGGTTTTTCCTGGCTATATTGTGTCTTGATATACCCATATTTCCCATATTGCAACAATTTCCTCCTTTTAGATTTAATTTGGGTATATACTATTAGCGCTACACATTTGAGGATAATCCTATGCTGTAGTTTCCTAAAGTGTATTTGGGTACGTCCCTGTGCTTGTGTGACAGATCCCTTAGATTGAAATTCTGCAGAAACTACAGCCACAAGATATCCAGCTGTAGTTTGAGGGGGAGAGATGGATTATGTCACAAGCAATCTAATGTATGTAAAATGTGGGCTGTAGACCCAAACACTGTGAATGGCAAAGAGGCAGAAAAGGATTCAGGAGTAGAGCTGTGTGAATAATATTTTTTTTTAGTTTACTGGCGATTCCTAACAGGACAAAAATCATTTTGGGGTACATGAGCATTCTAAAGTGTTTTTGGATTTAAAATTAAAGTTAAGAGAAATCTTGGAACAGTCATACTGAATTGAAATATCAAAACATTTTATTTTGACTTTTTAAAAAAGGGTTTCATTATCTTCTGAATTTTTTGTTAAACCAAGATAATTCAGAGAAATCACCACAAATTTATGAAGTGTCACTGAAACTAAAGCTGCATTTTTTGCAGAAAAAGTTATTTGAAAATTTTTACCCAGATGTATTTAAGGACCTTAAAATATAGGGATTTTTTAAAAAATGTTAAGTCCTACAGTAACTGAAATAATTTAAACTTACCAAAATTCCCATGGCAGTCTCATGACATTTCAGGTCACAGTTAAAGTCTTTCAGAGCTGCAGAAAATCTTGTAAGCCTGTACCAGTCTTCCAGGCTAGACTGACACTGTTAAAGCGGGAGCAGGCTTTATATGAACTTAACCCCACCTCTAGTAGTCTCAGACCAATCAATATCTGTCTGATGCAAAATGTATCCTCTCGTCCAGCAGCCAATACTGCAGCTCTGAACTTTCCCTCAATTTCAGGAAGGCTCAACCATTAGTATAATTTCCCCAAAGGAGACCTGTTAGTGCAGAAGAAAGGGAAAGCTGACCGTGTACAGCAAACGCTGCCGTTAGTTTCTACCTTCCCTCTGCCTTGGCATTTAAAGGAAGTGAATACCAAATATCCATTCAGCCTTAACCTATCAGCCCCCTATGCCATTTTATTCCTAGTAATGGACCACTGTCTTACCACCCCATTCTATTCAACGAAACACAGGGCCGTTTCCTTTAGTAAGAGATAGCTGCAGAGATGGAACAACCCCAGATCTGTCAGTCTGAAATTGTTACTATGATACAAAATAGCTTCTTTCCAATAATTGCAGTTTTCTACCAAGTGAAAGAATTTAGAGCGTATTCTGGGTGATTTACAACATAAAAACGAATTAATCTGTGTGGAAAGCAGAATGAATACTAACTGAGACAAAACGTGGATCAGTTTCTTAAGGACAAAATTTTTGCTCTCTAATGCAGAAAACGTGAAAAAAAAGAAAAGAGAAATCGTGCCACAAACCTGGTCAAAATGTTTATCATTCTGTGATTGCTATAGTCTACTGTGCTGGGTGATATTCCCTGGTCTGTCCTTATTGCTCATAAGTTGCATTTCTAATCAAGTCGGTGAAAGCCAGAAAGAGTCTTAGGTGAAAGAAAGCAGTGACAGGCCTTTATTTTTCAGCTAGCCTGCCATTAAGAGCAGGAACTGAATTATTGATAGGCCAACACCCACTGCTCCCCGCTTCAAACAGAACACTACATCAATCAGAAAGGCCTCTGTAAACCAGCAGGTTTCTGACTATGGTTCCAATTTGAAAAATAGCCTTAGAGGAGATTTAGGATAATTGATGTGCCGCTTCCCTCTCAGGACTGCTGGCCAAAGATGTAGCAAAATTCAGATCTGAAGCATAAGCATATTATTTTTGCTGGCTTTAGAATGACAGGAATGACACAGAAATGCTGTGGATGTAGCCTGGTTATTAGGGTGATCTTTGTGGTGACTATAACTGACGGACAACCTGTGTTGAACTTGGGGAAATAAAACAGAGAAGTAGAAGTGTTCTGTATATTATAACCTTTGCAGGATAAAGAGTAGTGATCATGACATATTAATATTAACAAATGACATGACATTCTGGGATGTAATCCGGACTAGTGAGGGGCCATGTTGCCACCTATCCTGCAACCTGGGGTATCTCACTATGTTTTGCTTCTGTGGCTCCCTATGTGGGCTCCTCACAAATAGACAGCCAACATACAGCTTGCATCCTGAGTGTATGTAAAGCCACAACCCTGGTGTAGCAATTTTGACCTCAGCAGCTTGTTAGCAAACACCAGCCACAATCTGGCTTCCAGCAGCTTTGGTTATACAGGGTGACCCCCAAACACTCCCACATTTCAGATTTTCCCCCACAAATGTGGGTTCTAATCTGGATAGCCCTCACCTGGACAGTCCAGATATATTATGTCTATTGCCCCTTTAAGCGGATCAAGATACAACAGTTTCCCACCTTAAATCATGTGCTTAATTTTATATATGTGCTTACATTTTTTCAAAAACTGTGACCTAATTTCCCTGGTCTAATATCAATTGTTCTAAAGGTTTATTCTACATCTACATATTGAAAGTTGACAGTACTTTCTATTTTACAGATATGAGAGTTCTTTTCCCCAGAACCTTCCATTCTAGTTCTCTCTTTCAATCTTTTAGATACACAATTGACCACTAAAAGGTACAAACTCAAGGTGGCCAGACAACCACAATAACAAACCACAAACACCACCAATCAAACCCTTGTATTTCTCTCTGGTGTGTGTGTAATCCAACTACATTAAGAAGTGAACAGATATCTAATCTGCATTATATCTTGCCGTGTAGCTCAATTTGAGATCAGAACTTGCAAGAATTAATCAGCAGCATCAAAGTGGAATAAGTATTAATAATAGTGACTTCCTTATGTGGAAAGAGAAGATTACAGTGGTCTACAATTTTTTAGAAGTCATCTGCTTCAGAGATAAAATGTGATATTTATTATGTATTTTGATGTGCTGAATTCAAATATGACAATTAAAACAACTGATTGGCTACTGTTTCTAAGATATTTAAGTTTTTACATTTTATGGCTATGTATATTGTGTAGATAGTAGAGTTTTAATCATAAATTGTAAACCTAGGTCTTTTCAGGTGTTTATGGTTGCTTTACATGAGAATATTTCACCTGTCCTGTTTATGTAACACTTTAAAAATCAGCAAAAGGGTTATATAAATAAAATGTATTATGAAACAAAAGGCAAAAAACTATTATGTACTTAGTTTAGTGTCTACTCGGCGCTTCTTGGCTTGTCCCTTGTATTTATTAAATGGAGCATCTCTTGTCACTGTCCAGCAATAGTCTGCAAGCATTGATGGGCTCCATTTGCCCTGATAGCGTTTCTCCATTGTTGCAATGTCCTGGTGAAATCACTCGCCGTGCTCGTCACTCACTGCTCCACAGTTCGGTGGAAAAAAAATCTAGATGAGAGTGCAAAAAATGTATCTTTAGTGACATGTTGCAACCAAGGCTTTTGTATGCCTTGAGGAGGTTTTCCACCAACAACCTGTAGTTGTCTGCCTTGTTGTTTCCGAGAAAATGTATTGCCACTGACTGGAAGGCTTTCCATGCCGTCTTTTCCTTGCCACGCAGTGCATGGTCAAATGCATCATCTCGAAGAAGTTCACGAATCTAAGGACCAACAAAGACACCTTCCTTTATCTTAGCTTCACTTAACCTTGGAAATTTTCCACGGAGGTACTTGAAAGCTGCTTGTGTTTTGTCAATGGCCTTGACAAAGTTCTTCATCAGACCCAGCTTGATGTGTAAGGGTGGTAACAAAATCTTCCTTGATTCAACAAGTGGTGGATGCTGAACACTTTTCCTCCCAGGCTCCAATGATTGTCGGAGTGGCCAATCTTTCTTGATGTACTGGGAATCTCTTACACGACTATCCCATTCGCAGAGAAAACAGCAGTACTTTGTGTATCCAGTCTGCAGACCAAGCAAGAGAGCAACAACCTTCAAATTGCCACAAAGCTGCCACTGATGTTGGTCATAGTTTATGCACCCCAAAAGTTGTTTCATGTTGTCATAGGTTTCCTTCATATGGACTGCATGACCAACTGGAATTGATGGCAAAACATTGCCATTATGCAGCAAAACAGCTTTAAGACTCGTCTTCGATGAATCAATGAAGAGTCTCCACTCATCTGGATTGTGAACGATGTTGAGGGCTGCCATCACACCATCGATGTTGTTGCAGGCTACAAGATCACCTTCCATGAAGAAGAATGGGACAAGATCCTTTTGATGGTCACGGAACATGGAAACCCTAACGTTACCTGCCAGGAGATTCCACTGCTGTAGTCTGGAGCCCAACAGCTCTGCCTTACTCTTGGGTGGTTCCAAATCCCTGACAAGGTCATTCAGTTCAGCTTGTGTTATAAGGTGTGGTTCAGAGGAAGAGGATGGGAGAAAATGTGGGTCCTGTGACATTGATGGTTCAGGACCAGAAGTTTCATCCTCTTCCTCTTCCTCGTCCGACTCAAGTGAGAATGATTGTGGTGCATCAGGAACCGGCAGTCCTTCTCCGTGGGGTATTGGGCGTATAGCTGATGGAATGTTTGGATAATGCACAGTCCACTTTTTCTTCTTTGACACACCTTTTCCAACTGGAGGCACCATGCAGAAGTAACAATTGCTGGTATGATCTGTTGGCTCTCTCTAAATCATTGGCACTGCAAAAGGCATAGATTTCCTTTTCCTGTTCAACCACTGGCGAAGATTTGTTGCACAAGTGTTGCAGCATGTGTGTGGGGTCCACCTCTTGTCCTGATCTCCAATTTTGCAGCCAAAATAAAGGTGATAGGCTTTCTTAACCATAGTGGTTAGACTGCGCTTTTGTGATGCAAAAGTCACTTCACCACAAACATAGCAGAAGTTATTTGCACTGTTCACACAAGTACGAGGCATCTCTGCTCACTTTGGCTAAACAGAAATGTGTCCCTTTGCAAAATCAAACACTGACATATAAGAGAGCATGACACTGTATGATTTCTAGAGCTGATATAGGGCAATTTGTTCAGCAGAGTGATGTAAGCTTCATTATGATTGCATCATCCATGACTTCTAGGAATAACATGATGCAATTCATATCATGTATGACACAATACCAGCTTCAGATTGCATCATTCATTGTTTTGCCTAAAATGCAAGTACTGTCCAAACCCAGTCATAGATTTCTTCATAGATCCTGTCAAAGATATATTTTAGTCATTTCTGGTTTAAATTGAGATCCCTTCCCTTTATAACTCACTTATCCTCCGCCATTCCCATGTCAAGGGTCGTATATACTGACCCAATAGCATATCTTGAAAACTAGAGCCAATCAACAATTTTAAGCATCATTTTCGTTCTCAGTGACCCAGAATTAGTAAAGTTTGACTACATTTATTACAGAAGCAATTTGGCTGTAGAGCAGTGTTATTTCAGTTTTATCTGAGCACAACATGAGATTTTGTGAACTATATAGAAGGCTTAATCTTGCAAATACTACTTTCTCAGTGAGAAATCAGTTGGACTTCTCTCAAGTCAGAGCAGATAAATGCATTCTCATAGTTAGATAATTCACTATTTGTTAATTTAATTAGTTTGCTAAGAAAGATGTCAGTGATTTAGTATAGTCTGTCCATCCATGCTTAGCAACTATGTTAATGACAATGTTAACAGTTCTGGCTCTCTGCCAAACACCATTTTCTCAGTTATAGTTATCATGCACGTTATGTCTTTCTGGCAATCTAGGGTGACCAGACAGCAAGTGTGAAAAATCATGATCGGGGTGAAGGGTAATAAGAGCCTATAGAAGATAAAGACCCCAAAATCAGGACTGTCCCTATAAAATTGGGACATCTGGTCACCCTATGGCAATCACAAAAGAAGAAGACTATGCAATTAGCTTCTGATGCTTCGCTTTCTGTTGCATTTTATCTCTAGGAAACAACTATGAAACAAACAAAACAAAACAAAGCACAAACAGAACCTCACAAGTTATATAGTAAACTCTCAAAGTTGTTTGCCTCTTCTCTTACTAGAGATAAAGTACTATATAAAATTATCATAGCTTAACATTGACATGGCCAAGGCTTCACGGCTCATAATGGCTTCTCAAGTGCAAGAAGGGCCAAACTAAAGGGCAAAATCTTCAGCTAATATAAATCAGTATAACTGCGTCAACTTTCCTGATTCACACAGAGGATCTGTGTTGATTTGGATGAGTAGCCTCATTTATTAGTCTGCCAAATATTGAGCCCCGTATTCTAAAATATCCTCCGTATTCTGAAATTCCTATTGCAACTAGTGTTATTTTAATACTTGTTATTTTAATATGGCTGACATATTAAGGGTTTACATGGAGGTTAAAAAAGCCTGAGTTATGATTGCATCTTTTCATACCATATGATCAAACAACATGTATAACCTAAACATATACTATCATTATAATATCATTATTAATCACTGAGGGCCAAGTTGTGCTTGCCTTACACAAATTGGCTCATTACGGCCCTCTGCCTAAATTCCATAGAAGAATGTAAGGTAGGAGAAAGTCTCCTTCGATTCATTGATAGTTACCAGCCATTCTAACTGCAAACTTTTTTTGGCTGGGGTGGCACACATAAAGTATGTCATGTATGCCACAGCATACATTTCACTAAGATTTATTTTTCTTCCCTGTTTATGTCCTTTCCCGTTCATTTTCAAGACCATTCATTCTTTTATTTTGTTTTCAAAATACCATCTTTCCTTTTTCAAGTAGCTTGGTTCAGGAAGTACAGATATAATTGTCATGAATACCATTTATAATCAAGAGGGAGGAAATGATCTTTAAAAGTTGCTCACTAGATGAATTTTAAGGGACCTATTTAAAATTATAGATGCAATGAAACGTCTGCCATTGTAATTAAATAATTGTTTATATCTTGGATGATGGTTTTTAAAAAAGTCACATTGTGCTTATTTTTCTGAAAGTGGCTCTGATCCTTTTCTTTCTGGCCCTGGTGTTTTTTAATTAATTTTTCTTTTTCTTCTTTCTTCCCAATAGACATTTGTGTATAGGTCATTTGGGTCTTGTAACCAATTAATTGTCATGATCACATACAAGGTGTGAGCTACTATGGATCTGGAAATGAAACATGATTTTCTATTCCAGTTGCACTAATCCATCTCTTGATTTAAATGACACCTCTTTCAGCTAGTGGTAGGGTTTTTATTCCCATTTTGTCCAATCTCTAGCTATTAAGATAATTAATTACAATGAGATAAATCATTAAGCAGCTCCAACATACTCTATCCCACAGAGGGCCATGGTATATATTCCTTACACAAAAATCTTTGTTATGGTGAAGTTACTGTTTCAAGAACATCAGTGGATTGAGTGCATGGTACCTTTCTGAGAACCTTAGAATTAAAAACACATCCCTCAAATGCTACAACCATGGGACATTCAGAGTTAAGGTTGCACTCCTTAGACATGACACACTAGCTTGAATTTTTCCCTGCAAAGAAGCCAGCTTACCATCTTTTCTTCCTGACTTCTTGAGGATTGAAAGTGTGCCCCACAGAACATTTTAATAGTGTTTCAGACTTCTCTCTCTCTCTCTGCTGCCAAGTATGATGTGTCACCACTAGTTTCTGCTTTTTTCATCATGTATGTATAGGAGCTTGAGGGATATATGGGTCAAATTGTGAATGCCAGATTGTATTTCAATCCCTATTTTGATTATACCCTTCGCTCTCACCTTCATTTTGGTATTACAGCACTCACTTTGTGTGAGGGGGTGCCTGGTGAAGGATGATGTGAGCCATCAACTCTGAATGACTTGCCTGCTAAAACAATGGATGTGCAGCTGGTATGGGCCCGGGACTTTAAATGGAGACTTTACACAAAACTCTGTCTGGGAGGAAGGGACTGGAATTCCCTAATCTAAGTACATGGTTGGGAGAGCTGTTTCTCCCCCTGGCCAAATTGAGACTATTTAAGGAGAAAGGGGATGTTCTGAGAAGGAGGCTGTCCACTGTGAACGTTCAGAGAACTGAGTTAGACAAATGAAGGTGGCAAAACAGGAAGAGGCTTGTCTTGGAAACCCGCTCTGGTCCAGGGATAAAAGTCTGTGTGGTTAAGAAATTCTAGTGCTAAGCCTGCAACCGTTGCTTACCTGACATATTATCCCTGAAGGGGTTAGAGAAATCAGACCTCCAATAACTAGGTGGAACTCTGGGCAAGTGTGCATAAGACTAAATGCCCAGTAGGCTGCAGTATGGTTTGAAAGTGGCTGGAATGTGAGATCTTATCGCTAAAGAAGAGTGTCAGAGTTTGCACCTGGGAATGCACCTCAAAAACCCAAAGCTAGGAACAGTGAACAGCCATTATCCAGACTCAGGAAGTTTAGAAAAATGTGGGCCCAGGATTTGGGTCCATTTACAGACTGGTCCCCACAGGGGGGCACCAGAATCACGTTGTAATTCTGATTCTGAATTTAGTATTAAATATCTGTCTTTAATACTAAATCTGGTTTGCCACTACAGTAGATTATGCTTTTTTCAGGCAAAAATTCAAATTTATGGTCTCTGTGTGAGGTTTGTATATAAAAATGTGCTAGCTTTGTGTTTAGTGACGCCTGGCCACCATATGGAATCATTGGACCTAATCTTGGGATGTGCTGACCATCTCTGTAAAGGGCTGAATATCTCCAGCAAATGGGTTTTTTGACCCAACACATCATGATTGCAATATGCTGAAATAATTTTGCATTGTTTCGTGAAACATTTAGTCTTATCTTGTTTCTGATATGAGTATGGAACGTCTATAACAGCAGGATTTTAAGAGGTTATCCTTCTAGATGAGAGCTGATATATCTTTAAAAATCATATAGGTTAGGCTTCATTTCTCAATCTAATATCTTTCGCATTTAAACTGTTGTCACAAGCTATCAGGCACTTTTAAAGATGTACATACATTTCATTTAAAGACAAAACCACAAAACAAACACACACAGACTAAAAAAGTATCAAATTATTCATGTTTTGTTTAGAATTTCAGGGTCTTGATTTTTTTTTAAAAAACCTATCCAACTCCAAATTGTATGCCTGTAATTTTGCACTCACATATTTGAATATGCAAAATTATGTATCTCAGCATGCAAATGATCTGTTTAGACATTTAACTACTGTATCTGATTTCCAGGACTTTTCAAGAGTTTGTACCTATGAAAACTGAGGTCATATTTGAAGGTTGAACTTCTAGGGCCATAATTTCAGAAACAGTAAGGGCTAAAGAGATTTTCCCACTGTGCTGAGAATGTGTGACATATTTCTCCTAAGAATGAGGCTTTTATGGTTACAAGTTATGGAAAATGGGAACGCAACACAAATGCTGAAAGAGCAACAGGCTTGATTCAAAACCTAAATCAACGGAAAAAAATTTCAGTGACCACAGTGGAATTTGGAGTAGATCTATTTATTATCAATATGTGCCCAAACAAGTTGAAAGGTTGTGGATGACTTCTTTTTTTCCTATAAAAGAGAAGAAAGTATGCACATTAACTTGGCCTCCAACTTCCCCACACCCCAGTTTATCTGAAGAATCATTCCTTGAAAAATTAAAAGCAATGTACAGACCCAAACAAGCTAATTGTTTTCTCATATGGCCTGACCCAAAGTTTTTGAAGTCAATGGGAGTTTTTCCATTGATTTTAACAGACGTTAGATCTGGTTTCTACAGTAAAAGGGTAGGGTTGCCTGATCATAAATAAAACAAGTCAGAACAATCTATCTCAAACCCTCCATCTTGTCCTGTGCATAGTGGAATGATCATGGTAGATAGGAATCAGACTGTGAGGGAAAGCTGTTTCCAAGGCATATCCAAGAATACTAAAGCCAGCACTATTTCTCCATCACAATAATAAGGTGTCTGGAATTTTCATTAGCAATATATGCTCTGACTGTTTGGTTTCATGCCCCAGTTGAGATGGAACATTATGGATTATCCCCCTTTCTCCAAAGAAGCTAAAGGTAGATATTTAGGGCTAGGCTACACTGGGGGTGGAGGGAAGGAGGGTGTCAACCTAAGATACGCAACTTCAGCTACACGAATTGCATAGCTGAAGTTGAAGTATCTTAGGTTGACTTACCTGGCCATCCCCACGGTGGCGAGTCGACAGCTGCCGCTCCCCCGTCGACTCCGCTTCCTCCTCTTGCTGAGATGGAGTTCCAGAGTCGACAGGGAGCATGTTCCGTGATCGATTTATCGTGTCTAGATGAGTCATATAGTATAGACATACCCTTAGGGACTCGTTTCCCATAAATATGGGAATGGAGACTTCTCTAACCCTGCATTAACTAGTATGTATTGCTCCATTTGCCTAGCCATAAGGGATTAGAATTTAATTGTTAAAACAATTGCTACAAGAGATGTATAAAGACATTTTGCATTAAGTCTTTAGTCTGCTGTTAAATAACTTGATAGCTCATGGAAAATTCTGAAAAATAAGATCTTAAAAAATAAATACAAGCAGCAGTTGAGCAGAAACAGGACTAGGTTCTACATCACAAATCAATAAGAGTTCTCCTTTTGACTTCAGTGGAAGTACAACAGGGCCCAAACCATAGTTGCCACTAAAAATTATATATAAACTATAATTTTCCATAGTGTTATAAGTGATTTTATCATGGTATTTCCAGTCCTATTCTATTGATTTGTATTGTGGTATATGCAGAGACCTTAACTGAGGTCAGGGCACCATTTTGCTAGGCTCTGTAAGAATATGTAGATGGTCCCTGCTCCAAAGAACTTACTTTTTATATCTGTTGTAAGCATAGTATATTACATGTAATATACTGTAACACTGCATAATACCACAGCCGAGTCAAGTACTGTGACTAGGCAAACACTGATTTTTAGCTGCTTTCATCATAGTTTACATTTTCTGTCTTTTGTTTCTTGTATAATAAAGGACAGTTCCATATATTCAGATACTGTAATGTATTACAAAATGAATTGCATTTCTTGGGGGAAGGAGGATAAGACACTTCATAAAAATCAAGCTGTAGCAATATATAGAGATCAGACTTATCTTTAAAACATCCTCCTTCCTGCTGAAGATGCCATTTTTTAAATCTGTTAGACAGGAGGCAAGTCTAGATGATCATGGTTACCCTTTTTGCCAGAAGCCTATAACTTGTATGTTATGAGGAACTTTTCAAAAAACAGCCCTGGAATCGGTGGCTGTAATTTTGATGCTCCTGAAAAAAACAAAAACAAATAAAAAAACCAGTGTTGCATGTGCATGTATGTGCAGTCTGGGTCCTTAGATGTCATTTGCATTCCTGAATCTCTTGTTTGGAGGTAAAAATGATCACAGGCACAAAATTAGGGAGTCAGGTGATGGCAGCTTTGAAAATCTGTAGTAGTTAGGCTTATGTGTTGAAGTTACCTTGTCATGAGTTTAACAGCCTGGGAGAACGTAATTAACAAGAAGGGGTTTTATAGGACTTTTCATATGCATTCCGAATAGGGTTGTCAAATTTCTAATCACACAAAACTGAACACCTCTACCCCGCTGTTATGCTATACAAAGCACATGGCATCTTTTATAAGAGAGAAGACAAATACGCCTTATTTATTAAAAATACAACAGTTCACGTATGCTTTTCAGTCACACACACGAACAAGTCCTGCCAGTTGATGTTTATAGTTACCAGTCTGTTGTAGCTTGAGCCAATCTAATGGCCAGTTAGATTGAGAATGAGTGAGGAGCTGGGTTCTGTTGGTCGCGATCCGATACTCCAAGGCTTTGCAGAACTGAACCTGGAGTTCCATGGCAAAACACTCCATCTTTAGGTTGTAAGTTCCCATTTCAGTCCATGCATTTTGCAATGTCATCCCGTAATCATTAGTCCTTAAGTGGTGTTCATTTTGTGTTTTTCTGCTGTTATCATTTGATGGTTATTGTCGGGCGTCCCATTGTTATCTCCTATTTGTTGTCTCACCTTCGGGGGTGCCTGCCTCACCTCTAAGGCCCATCGATGCTGCTTAACATGTTTAGCATCCAATACAATGGATGTTTTCTGATTGTCTCCTGGTCTTTCCAAGTCTCTCACTTTTTCTTGACCATCTGGACATTTGTGATGGTTTTCACACCTTATCTCTTCCTGATGCATGCATTCATCATTCACACAGACAATCTCATACAGAAACCTTCAAAGGTATACAGACAGCAGTATTTTATATTCATCTGAATACATTGTAAATAGAGCCTTGCTAAATCTTATAACTAAAACAATTCACATTGGCGCTTCAGGCCTTCAACATTTCTCCAATCTATTTATCATCGACACAATACATCAATTTTTATTGAACAATTATAAAATTAAGTTCCTACACTGCCCCCTGCCTGCCACTGCTCCAAGGCCCTGTCCCCATTTGCTCCATCCCCCCCCTCGCTCTCCCCGAACCTCACTCTCTCTCACCAGGTTGGGGCAGGGGGTTGGGGTGTGGGAAGAGGGTGAGGGCGCTGACTGGTGTTGTGGCTCTGGGCTGGGGATGAGGGGTTTGGGGTGCAGGAGGGGCTCCAGGCTGGGGCTGAGGGGTGCAGTGCGGGAAAGGATGTGGGCTCTGGCTGGGAGTATGGACTCTGGGGTGGGGCCAGGGATGAGGGGCTTGGGGTGAAGAAGGGGACTGGGGCAGGGTGTTGGGGGGTGCAGGCTCTGGAAGGGAGTTTGGGTGTGGGGAGGGACTCCAGGATGGGGCAGGGGTTGGGATGCAGGAGAGGGTTTGGGGTGTGGGATCCTGGTAGCGCTTACTGTGGTTCCCAGGAAGCGGCTGCCAGGTCCCTACAGCCCCTAGATGCATAGATGGCCAGGAAGGCTCCACGCGCTGTCCTTGAGCCTCCAGGCATCACCCCTACAGCTCCCATTGGCCCAGCCTCCCTGGCTGCCTATGTGTTTAGGGGCTGCAGGGACCTGGTGGCCGCTTCTGGGAACCATGCAGAGCTGGGGCAGGCAGGGACCAGACACCTGGCAACTCTAACTCCAAATAGTTTTAACTTGTGTCAGAGTACCAGTGACTGGGACACGGGTAGTCAGACTTAGCGGTTAGAACAGGAACCAGCCATCAGAAATCAAAGCCATGGGTCAGAACTGGGTGTGGAGGCAATGCACAAGCAGGGCTAGGGCCGAGGCAGGGACAGGGGATGGGTGAAGGCGTTGAGGAACTCCTGAATTGTTGCTGGGTTTCAGAGATGGTTTGCTGACTCTGCCAACCAATCAGGGGATGTAGCTGATTAAGGAAGTCTACTACAGGCCTGCTGTTCTCATTAGGTCACGTGGGGCCTGGCTCTGTTGCAGGCCTTGATTTCTGACCAAAACAAAAGCCACCATTTCTTTCTGAAGTTTGGTTTTATGGTGGTTTTTCAAATGTGATACTATGGACTGAAAAAACCTAATGTACTTCACATCAGATGTGGCAAGTCTTTCATGTCTCGCTTCGCTGTGTTGTTTACTCCCCTGCCATGCTCAGGCACTCTATTTCTTTTAAATTCTCATTGACTCACTGATATTTCTCATGCTCCATTTCAGAATGGCCGAGTGGGTTTCTGCAAGTCACGCTGTGCATCAGAAATGACTGAAGAGAGAAACCACAATAGCCAATGTGGAGAAAGAAACTCGAGCTCTCAAACGCAAGATCAATTTTCTTATTTGATGTGTGTGTATTTTGAAGCAAAAATAATTGAAAAGAATTATGTTGAGGCTTTCAGTAGCTCTGTCAAACTGGCTTACTTCAGCTTTGGAAAGACTCCTTTTTAATAACACTCTCTGTAGCAATGATGCCAGAGCTACACGACAGAGAGTGCAGGATAAGTAAGTTGGACACTTCACAGCTGGTGATTGCCTCCTACTTGTTTAGAGCTGCTTAAAGTTTTTCATTCAAAATGCTTGCATCAAAAATTCTGTTTTTTAAAAAGAGCAGCTAATTTCCTGCAGGAAGTGTCTATTTGACAAACCTTTTCCGAGTTTTGTCTAAAGACTAAAAATTGTGGGCTCTGACAGTCAAAATAGAACATTTTTGCCTGAAATCTGAAAAAAAAAAAGTTTAAAAAATTGTTGCTGGAAGAGACGCTCCCTCCCAATCAGCTCTGCTATTCTACACATCTCTATGTTTTTCTTCAGTGTAGCAATAATTGTGGTAAATGAAGAGATCTACTCCTTTCCATCAGTTTCAGTTGTGGTAACAATTCCCCCACTCAGCACAATGACCCCTTCAAACCAATACAGTAGCCCTGAGAGCATGTTCTGGCTTGTGCTAGGAACTGAGCCAATCAACAGCTGCGGCAATCAAGGACCACAATGGTTTCATTCAGACAAATGGTTAACAATGTGGTACCCCAAGGATCCATACTAGGGCTGACGTTAAACCTTTAGTAACTATCCGGGAAAGAAGTGACCAGTTTTGTAGCAAGACTTAAGTGCTATAGAAGTCCTTAGGTTAGTCAAGACTCGAGAAGACTGAGGGAACTAACAAGGCTAGGCAGCATGATGGCAGATGAATTAATATGTTAACAAATGCAAGGTAATTCATGTTGGAAGGAATAGTTTGTACTGCTCACAGACGATGCTGGTTCTACATTAACTATAGCTTTTAAGGGCAAACAACATGGAGCACGTCTATTGAAGGACAAATAGTATAGATGAAGCAAGTAATGTAGTCCACCATATTTTCCCAGCCATAATATAAGAAACAAGGCAATATTAAATATAACTGACAGGTACCAAGTTTAAAAACAAATAGAAAGGAAGAAAAATTTTACACAATGCTTAGGCTGTGAAACTTGCTTCTGTAAGACATCACTGATGCTAAGAGGTCCAAAACGGATCTACCCTTTTGGGTAGAGATAGTTGCAAAAATGTTTATTTTTCCAATGGAAAATTGCCAAAATCAGAATAAGTTGTTTTCATCTAGATTTTCTGGGAAAGATTGCATTTTTGAGTGGAAATTTGAATACTGACAACTTCCAGCCAACAATTATTTGCCCACCTCTGATCAGTAAATACTTATTTTTGGATTGCAGTTCTGATCAGAATATTTACTCATTACTCATTGTATTTCATTCATCTCCTCATCCCATTTCTGATGCTAGTGCCCATCTCTGAAATGGATATTTATGGATATATCTTTTTCCAGTCTCACTGAGTGTACATGCACTTGGTAAATACTGCCACTTCTTTACAATTTCTCTAAGAAATCAATCTCTAATGCCAATCCTCTAAAGGTGTAGCCTCACCAAGTGAACTCACACTCCTCCATAAAACTAACATCTAAAAATCATCCCACACTTCCATGCTGCTTACTACAATCAATAATCACATGCCATTACTTGTCTGTTATCTGGACTTTACCTATTTGCTTCTCAACTTCAAGATCTTAATTTCATTCCATGTCCTTATTTTGTGAATTTTATCAGTTGTAGCATGCCCTATAAACATTTAAGACATAAATAAAAACATTCTTGTCTAGCCATCTAGGGACATGGAAAAATAGAGTTCTTAAAGTCAGGCTGAAATTAATCTTTGAGCCAGGAGACATTCTGAAGGGATGAGCTATAGAAGGAAAACATAAGTGCCTGTCACTGAAATTCCAACATCTTTAAGAAAAGCTCACAGCAGGACTGCAGCTGATGGCATGAAAAGAGTCCTATCGATACCAGTTACTCAGACTAATTGCCGAAAGCTATTCACTGATAGTACATCATGTAATCAGGACGAGGGAGCAGGGAAAGGCAGGATCATAAGAACAGAGGCAGGTAAAATTCAAGGGAATGAGAAGCATCACATCTAGGCCTAGTAAGACCCACAGTTTTATTAAAAGTGATGGCAACACTTAACCTCTTAGATCAGATACATCTTTCCTGGATGATGGTCACCTATGTTTATTCATATTCTTAGCCTCTAATGCCTATTACTATTTAAAAGTCCAGCACAGTGTAATGTTGACCTGAAAGAGGATAGACTACCTGAAGCTCCAAGCCTCCCAAGAGAATTATTCTGCCTCATTCTGCTAGCTCACTATTCTTGCTGTATGCTTTTTCTTTTCCCTGACTTTATGCTTGGCCTTTTCCTTCTCTGATCAGTTGGCCTGGATTTCTTTAATTTAAAAGGATGTCTTTGTCTATCACATCCTGTAGCTCAGGGTTCCTTCAAGAAGTTTATTCCACTTTCTCATTGGGTTAACAGACTGCAAACTCTTCAAAGAGCTGGACTTTTTCAGATTCAGAGTGGGAGAAAAATTAATTAGTATCCAACCAATGAACTTTGTTTTTATCTGCCATAAATTCTCAGCTTTTTAAGGATTTTTCAGGTGAATTGCTTGAATGAATGAATTCCAGGTTGCTTTGGTCAGTAACAGAGAAGGGAAAACTACATGGCAGATCATCAGCTTGCGTAAATCAATGTAATTTAATTGACTCAGTGGAGCTATGCCAGTTCTCACCACCTGTAGTTCTGGCACAGTTTTGCTATCAGTTGTCCAGTGTAGAAGAGTGCATTCACTGCAGGCACATTCCTTGTCCTGGGTTTGGCAAAACGGCTGGTTTGTCATCTAGCACGCCCTGCAGACAGCTGCTATGGCCCTGTGGTGGTCTCTCTTCTCATGACTTGGCCTTCACCCAGACCTTCCAGGGTATCAAAGCCCCACAAATAAATAGTCCAAAGCTCTTATAGAAAGGTCTTCAGCCCATACACTGGGCACTGTTGTCCTCAAACCCTTCTCTCAAGGCTCTGTCATCCTTGTCCCCTTCTCTAGACTCATGCATCTTTGCCAGGTGCTAGCAGGGGAGCCCAGGGCCTCCCACTGCACCAGGATCCAGCCCAGAGACCCTAGAAACAACAGCCAAGGTCTTCTCAGTCCAACTCCTTGCTGCTGCTTCCCTGAGCTTCTTCCTACGCAGTCTCTCTCAGGCCTCTATAAGCTTACCCTTCCTGCAGGGCTGAGGGCCTGTAGCGTTCTTCCCTAGAATTCCCCAAACAATTCAAGTACATGAGTACAAGCTTGAACATGCCTTAGGCTCTTTCTACTTAGTGATCCCAGAGCATGACTGCAGGATTCCTGCTTCTTGTCCCACAGGTCCCCGTCTGCTACAATTTAGTAGCTCCTCTCCTAGCTGAAATTCATCAATAATTGGGGCTGGCCCACTCACCAGTATGTCCAGTTACCTTAACTGAACGCTCTAGCTACCTCTTTTTCATGCTAGTATGGGTTACACACCCCATGATAGTCAGTTCTGTCTTGTGTTTCTTTTGGTGCTTTTTTAGATAAGCCATATTGCATAGAAAATAACTTACTACAGTTTCCTCTTAGTTTTTATGGGGGTTTCTTACTAGAACTGGTTGACAAATTTGTCAATGAGATTTTTCAAACAAACATTGCTTTTGGAGGAAATACACATTTTCCCCTAACAGATTTAGTTTACTTGATAGTTTTCTTGTATAGCATTAGGACTCATATCAGTATTTCCCCTCATGGTATAGACAAAGGAATTTACTTGGTACTCACCATTCTTATTGGGAATCCTTGCTGCAAACTGGGCTCTTTGGAGCAGTTTTATATGCAGCAGGCTTTCCCAAACCTGACATCTCTGTTTCCTCCTTCGGTTAGGCACAGGTCTTCTTCTGAAGGTCTGTTCTCTTTCACTTTGTCATTAGCCCTTCTCCTGGGCTTTCATCAGTTCATTTTTCCACATGTATGCAGGGGGTGATTGTGTCTTTTCACAGAATGGCACAGTATAGGGATAATCCTGACCTACCCTCTACTGTGGGCTCCCAAGCCTAAATAACAGGCCTGACTGCTCACAATCCAAGACTGCCCTGTTTTCACTGTGCTAGGGCTTCTTCCTATATATTCCCAGCCTAGGCTTCTTTGCTGGCCATTTCCTTTCTGGCTAGCCTCCCACGCTTGACCTCTGACATCCTTAAAAGTGTAATGTCAAAGAAATAAGAAATCCAGTAAGGGTCCCTAAAGTATATCAATTATCTGAGCAAACTGAATGGGAAAAATCTGCTAATTGTGATACCTCCCCTTTGCCACATACACTTGAAAAGGAAGCACACTTAGCATTTATACAGTATCTTGTGACATAGCATTGAGTAAAATTACCATAATTAAAGACTGGGGTATCACATACATATTAATAGCTTAAATATATTCATATGCTGCAATGGAGCTCAGCCATTATAGCTGAGGAAAGTGTTGGAAGAGGTGGGTCAGGGGTGGGGCCTCATGGAAGGGGTTGCGGGGGGACGGGACTGGGGCAGTGAGTGTGTGTGTGGGGGGGTGTCAATGATATGGCTCTTGGGCCAATGCTAGGCCTCATGTGGCCCTCGTGGTCATTTGAGTTTGAGACCCCTGGTGTAGAAGAATCCTTGTGTCTACTTCCTCTTGAGTTCTGTACAGGTCTCTTGGGCTTCTTGAACACTTCTACCTGACTTTGCTACTTTACCTTTGAAAAAACCTCCTACAAGAAGGAGTGTTTGTGGTGGGTGTGCTCCTACACTCTCAGGTGCATGTTGAACCATATATTCAAAGAGGAATTTTACTGCTCGTTGAATGCCACGTTTAGGAACTTTTTCCATGAAGACCCTGGGCTTCCACCAATTGTGACTCCCACTGGCCTGTAGCGGTGAACTGCAGCCTGTGGGAGCTGTGATCAACCAAACCTGCAGATATGGTAGATAAACAAACTGGCCCAGCCTGCCAGGGGGCTTACCCTGGCGGGCCGCATGCCAAAGGTTGCCGACCCCTGATTGAGAATCTTCATTAACTACCGATTACTGCATATGCTGTGTTTTTATATAGTTACAACCATACCACAGAAAAAAGTTCTGGAATGCAGAAACATACAATCTACAATACTATAACAAATGTCTGTATCTCCAGTGAAGTGTACGACAAGGATAGTATTAGACACTGATCCTGCACTGGCACAAGGCTGGACTAGCTGACCTATCTCTAATTTGTAACGATTGGAAACATAGGAATTATCATACCAGATGAGACTGCTGATCCACCCCTAGTCCAATATCTCGTCTCTGACGGTGGTCAATAGGGATGCTTCAGAGGAATATGCAAGAAACCCACTAGCTGACAATTACGTCATATCCTGTCCTTCCAGTTTTCTTTCTATGCCCCTTTCCCCTTCTTGTAGGTGAGCTGTCTACCAAATCCCACATGCCCTGGCATGACTTATTTCAAGGCAGTCTTTATTTGATGCCTTGATGTCATCATCACAGGTCCTATGTGGCATTTTATCAAGGTAGCCACACCACCAGCTATCCAGCACACCCTGCTGAGAGATGCCGCTTATTGAATATTTGCAGCTGTCCTGCTCTTCTGCACCTCCTTTTGTCATTAATAGCTCTATGTACCAAAAGCATGGTGCTCCTTCCTAGCACTCCCTAGAAATCTGGTTAGATGTCTCATGAGACTTGTCATCTTTACCTTTTTTTTGCCTCAAGCAAATCACTGCACAGTTTTAAGGGTCACCAGCTAATACTACCCATAATAAAATGAATTGACTGTCAACACTGGCTGACTACATCTCACAACTCTAGCCTCATCCCGGAGTGACCTCCCTGGTGCACGAAGAATGATCAGCTTCTTCCACCTCTAGGTCCCCTCTAGGGAGCATGTCCCTCCATTCCACCTTGCTTCTCTCTTATCATGAGACTGACTTCCTTCACTGGAACACCAGGAAGCCACTTCTGAGGCGGGCCTATGTATGTTGTGGACAGTTTTCTACTGGAATAGTCAAATGGGGGCCTTTCCTCTGTGACTGGGTACGAGGCAGAACTATGTTTTGGTTTTAGTTACAAATTAAAGTTTTTGAGTTTGAACAATTTTATTTATATCAGTCAACTGGCAAATAATTAAAGCCTACACCCCCTCAGTGCCAAACTCCCACTCAGTCCAGACTTCCCTGTGCTCTTCACTGTGTCAATTCTCTCTGACACTCTGTTTGAAATGCATGAGTCATGGGTAAAGCCACATGACTGATTGCATGTGAGTGAGCAGCAGGGGTAAACTTCTAGTGCTAGATAGTGAGAAGCCCAGTCTGGAAGTGAAAGAGATACTCGAAACTCAGATACCAATTCAAAAGACTATTTTATATTTTTCAAAAATGTAGTTCAAAGACATTAGTTTTTTTCCTTTCCAAGAGATTACATTCAAGAGTTTAGTTTTTGTTAGCTTTCTTCTTGAAGTTACAGACATTACAATTAGCTAACTGGATTTTTTTTAAAAAAATCTATTTTAAAGTTTGAATCCTAAAATTAAATTCCTGATATTAATTTTAAAAGGTTCAGATGGACTTTTCTTTAGTCATACCTTCCTGGTGCTCCCTGTCAGTACTTCTCTTACAGTCTTTCTGGGACCTCTCGCAACTTGGAATTCAATTAAAATTTGATACATCTATCCTATGGTCAATATCTGGAAGAAAGTTAAAGAAAATTAAACCAAGGAGATGGAAGGTAATTTATAGAACCTGTATGGGATCAGTGGATAAAGCCGTTATTTTTCACATGTGAAGAAGTGGTTCAAATGTATTATTTGGTTCTAAATGAAAAGAGGTTTGATGGACATTGAAGGGATCAGGGAGTTGGACTAGATGACCTCCTGAGGTCCCTTCCAACCCCGATATTCTATGATTTTATGATTCTATGACATCTTTCATATTCCAAAATTCAAGACAATTGTCAGTTTTGCTCAGGAGAGCCTAAGGCTAAACTGAGAAATGCTGGAACTGAAGTGCATGTCAGATATTTGTGGGGAAACTTAAACATCACCTGCCTGCATGACCTCAGGTGTTAATAATGTGGTCAATCTGGTTATTGGTTTGACCATCTGGTGAATTCCATGTAACCCAGTGCATTTCTTTGTGAGGAAGAGAAGCACCACCAACAATTAGATTGTGTATTTCATAACAAGTTCTTAACCTGTCTGCATTACTCTTTGCCATCCCAATGCCATGTGTTCCAGTACTATTCATTTTTTGCTTACCATACCTTTGCATTCATGTCCCCCATTATCAAAATTATATCATGATCAGGAATCTCATCTGCAGTGTTATCCAGCTGTTGATAAAATCCATCCTTTTTTTTCCTCTTTCACTGCTTCTGTTACTGCATAATAGCAGATCAGAGTTATGCAGTTTACTGTAGGCAGTAATAGACCTTCTGATGACAAAGGTTGATATGACACTCCTAAGGTATAGTAAGATACTGCTCAGATAATATACAAAAGTCGTCTGCCTATGGATTAAAAAAAGGATGAAAATGCCAGTCCAACTGATATTCTATAAACCTGTCTCATTTTAGTACATTCATGTTCAAAGGTTAAAACATTCTGGAACAATATATGAAACAATATTACTCTTGCAATCATGTTACTTATTCCACTCAACCAATTACATTTTTGATCTTTGGGATCACAATCTTCCTTCCAGTTATCCTAGCTGCAGGCAAAACAAAATCATCCTGAGAGGGTAAAGCTACAAAGTTCGACTGAGGTGGCTGTCCAAAGTTGCTAATGTTTTTTGGATGGAAAATGATCATTCTCCAATTCTCATTATCAAGAAAAATGTCCAAAAGGAACAGGCTCTGTGTGCAATGAAGCAATGTGCTTGATGTGAAAGGGCAGGGAGAAAGAAAAAAGGGTGTCAAGCTTTTAAGCTTGTTTTTGATCTATTTTTAAGTAGGCTTTTATTTTGTGGAAGCATGATCAGAGATGAATTTTCAGAGATTTCTTTGTAAGGTACAGCATAATACTAAGGCTTTAAATATGGTAACTGAAACCAACCAAAGTCCAAAGGAGCATGTCGAACTCAACAATGACTCCTTGATTGCCTAAGTGGAATTTCTTAATCTCCTTCTCTTTGCTGCTACAATAGAACATTATTTTCATTTTAATAAACCCTAGTCTATGCACAAAAACAAATGCTTATCTCCGGTCATGTGATTTTACTTTTGCTCACACTGAGTGGGCTTTTCTAGTGCTTCGTAAACATTTCTAAACTGCAAACTACTTGTACTTTTTTATTCTATATTTCAGTGCTTCTTAATTCAATATTGTTAACAGACTCTATGTAAAAACATTTGCTCTTTAAAAGAACCACCTAGTGAGATTAATATGTTGGTTCAACCTTGATAATTTATTGGGACCATTTGAATAAGTTTCGTTCAGTACTTTTTTCTCTTCTCTCTATCGATATATTTCCAAAAAGCATACAGCAAACAAATGGATACCTTCAGACCTTCTGGTCTTTCCCCTAATGTGCATGAAAATGGACCAAATCAAGTTAGCACATATTAAATGGCTTAAAAACTGGCTGAAAGATTTCAAGGTAATTGTAAATGGGGAATCATCATCCAATGGAAATATGTGTAGTGAGGTCCTTCAGAAATCTGTTCTTGGTCATTGTTATTCAATATTTGTATCGGTAATCTGGAAGAAAATATAAACTGATTGCTGGTAAAGTTTGCAGCTAACTCATCAATTGGTAAAGAGGTAAATAATGATAAGGACAGTTCAGTTCTACAGAGTGATTTGGCTCACATGGCATGATGGGCCCAACTGAGTAACAAGACTTTTTATATAGCCAAATGCAAAGTTATATTTCTAAGCACAAAGATTGCAGGTCACACAGTCTGACAGATAGTGTTCTGGAAAGCAGTGACTCTGAAAGGGACTTGGAATCACGGTGTATCAACTGAACATAAGCTTTCAGTGCAATGCAGCAGCTAAGAGAGCAAATACAATTCTCGGTTGCATAAGCAGGGGAATATCAAGGAGAAGTAGGGAGGCAATATTACTCTGTGCAGCATTAGTGAGACTAGTACTAGAATATTAGGTCCACCTCTGACCATATTTTTAAAAGGACATTGACAAATAGGAAAAGGTTCAGGAAAGAGCTATAAGAATGTTGTGAGGTGTAGAAAACTTGCTTTCCAGTCAGAAGCTAAAGAGATTTGATCTATTTAGTTTATCCAAAAGAAATTTAAGAGTTGCTAACAGTCTATAAACACCTACAAGGGGAGAAGATTTCTGAAAGTGGCATGTTATTTAATCCAGCAAACAAAGGCATAGTAACTAGAAGCTGAAGCTAGGTAAATATAGACTAGAAAGAAAGTATACATTTTTAATAGTGAAGGTATTTAACAAAAGGAACAACTTCCATAGGACTGTGGTGGAGTCTTTAAATCGAGACTGGGTGTCTTTTTAAAGATATGATCTAGCTCAGCCATAAATTATGGGCTTGATGCAGGAATCATTTGATGAAATTCTATGGTTTGTGTTATGCAGAACCTCAAACTAGAGTATCATAATGGTTCCTTCTGGGCTTAAGACCTATGAAGCTACATAAGCTACAACCCTGTTTCTTCCCTACTAACAGTTTCCACAAACTACAACTACATAGGGGATACCTATGGCTTGGTGGGTATCTAGGGCTTCTAACAGCTGGGTTCAAACTAACACCCTGGATCCGTACACCACTTAGCATTGGGAAATTATAGATCCAATTTCTGGGTTGGGCTTACTTACATTATTAGTTATTTATTAATTATTATTATTATTATTGCTGCATTTTCTAGCCATGTTTTGGTATTGGAATCCCTTTATATACATACACACCACAAAGGACAGTCCCTGCACTGAAGACTTTCCAGTCTATAAGACAAAAGATGGCAGGTGGATGCAGCAAACAAATGGAGGAGAACAAAGTAACAAAAGAATGATTATGACTGAATGTAATAATCAGCAGTTGCTTATTACACACCTACCCCCATTTGGTGAGATCATCAATACAGCAGAGAATCAAAACCAACAACTTGGTAATGAATTAATTATGAGGTGTATCCATAAGTACCTTGTCCTTTTCCAGTTACACACTCATCTGATACTTGGGGAAAGCATGTCAGACTATGATGAATCATTTATACCTATAGGCAGTCTAGAGAGTGTGGTCTCAGTACAGATGTACAGAATATATGGAGACATGCCTATCTCATAGAACTGGAAGGACCTTGAAAGGTCATCAAGTCCAGCCCCCTGCCTACACTAGCAGGACCAAGTACTGTCCCCTGACAGATTTTTTGCCCCAGATCCCTAAATGGCCCCCTTAAGGATTGGGCTTACAACCCTGGATTTAGCAGGCCAATGCTCAAACCACTGAGCTATCCCTCCCCCTGTACAGGACTCTCGCTCTTCATATATTCATGGGATGCAGATCCCATGGACACATGACCACAGGCTGGGGTTTTTAAAGCTGCCTACAGGAATTGGGTGTTTAAAACTCTTGGGGAGCTTCGAAAATCAAAGGCTGACTATCTAAAACTACTTTCTGGATAATTTTCCACTGTCTTTGAGGCCACTCTTGCCTGAAAAAAAAAGGTTGTAACCAATAAAGCATTCATTTGCTGATTCATACCCTTTCATCTGCTAATTTAAAGTAGGAGAAGAACCCCTCATTATAGGATATCAATGAGATACATGGACACATGCTAAAACCACAGATCTTTCAATCTAAGGGAAGGGAGAGTGCTATCCTTTGTTCTATTAGGTCACTCACTTTTCCATAGAAACATTGAACAATAGGGCAGTGGCACCAAAGAGATACTAAAATGCCCTTCTTATAACATAGCTGCTAAGGGGAAACAATGACTTAGTAGTTTAGCTCTGTAGGACGAAGAGGGATAAAAAATCAAAATGACATTGCATATAGTTAGAATAAAAGTTGCAGTTAGCTGTAAGCAGTTATGTAGGCTCCTCCCCCTGTGTTTGTAACTAGGGCTGTGTGAATACAAGATTCCTCCACTTGCTGGCAGTTCTGAAAAATAAAATAAAAAATTCCTTTTGGATTGATTTGATAATTTTTTCAGTGAACTGAGAAGTAAAAAAAAAAAATTCATTTCAGGTTGAAATAAATAGTTTTTTGACCTGAAGTGAAACTTTCATTTCAATGCTGAGCACTCTTTCCCCTGCCATTTTTGCATTTTACAAGATTAAACTGAAGGACATTCCAACATTAAAAGCTATTTGAAATTGAAAATTTGAAACATTTCAAAATTTTCAAAATGAAATATTTTGACTCTTTTGGAATTGGTTTTTATGGTTTTTTTTTTACCAGAACAATTTGCCAAAATAGGCACATTCACAAAATGTTTCAGTTGAGTTGACTGTATTTTCTGCTAAAAAAAAAGTCGCAGCTAAAAAATTTCACTCAGCAATATTTGTGACACATGTTGCAATGTAAAAGTCAATTGTCTCAAGAAAGCCATAATATCTAGACTATAGAGGCAAAGATGGTTAACCTTTCATGCATTTTGAGGCAGGTAATTATACAAAGAATAGAAACTGAGACTGTAAACACACATCAAATAAAATAAACTGATAAATAAAAATATTAAAAGGAAAAAAACCTTGAACATCACACAGAGAATAGGAAATTACAAAATCCCACTGTGGACTAACACAGGAAAAATAAAATGATAGCTAGATCCTCAGATAATGTCAATTGTAACAGAAAGATATTGATAGTTCTACAGAACTAAATGGAGAAATGTCAATTTGGGCCAGATTCTGGCCCAATCTCACTAAATGTTGATGTCCCCAGGTCTTGATCCCAGGTCTGAGAGTTCCCAGAAAGCCCTTGCATCCTGGCCAATACCCAATGTCTGCTGAAATGTGGTGGGCCAAGGAGCTAGCAGGACTACAGCCTTTGTCAAAATGCCCTGACTGGAGGACTGTCTGGCTCTACCATGCTATTTAAGCCAGAAGGAGGCACAGGAAATTGTCTGAGCAACTAGGTGATTCCCTGTTGCTGCTGTATTAGACCCTGCCCCCTGCATTCCTTACCGAATCCTGTCCTGCTCCAGGCTTATGCCTTGACATGGACTTCACCACTCGTTCCCACTGTGCTCTGAATCCTTGCCTCTCTTCCTGTTCCTGCCCTTACACCTTGCTTCCAACCACTGATTACCAGTCCTGGATCTGACCCTGGCCCCTGCTTCTGACTCCAACTCTGGCTTGATCCATAGCTCTGACATTTGGTACCTTACTCTGGCTCCAACCCTTAGGTTCGATTCATAACTCTGACTCAACCCTTCCTCTCGTAATTGCTAGTTGATTCTGAGCTGACCTTCAATTCTATTCCCTGGACTCCTGCTCTGACCACATCTGGGTCCCTAACACTAAAATCGAAATATTTTCATTTTCAGTTAATTGGGACTGGAAATCTTTTCTTTGTACATACAACACTTTACTGATCAGCCACTCTTCTTTTAGCAAATTTTGTTTATTTCATTGAATAATTAGGTGTTACAGCAGTTCGGCATTTATTTGCTCAGATGAGAAAATCAATATCTTTGTGTTAAATGTTCAGGCAAAATTACATATATTTACAGTTCATTGATGCCCCCTTGTGGAAATAAATAGATAAGAACTTGTACATGTGTACAGTATAAAATAATACAGATTTTCACGTAGGGCCAGGTTCTGAAATTGTCAGACACTTTGAGTAACACCTTACCTCAACAGTAGTCTCATTGACTTTAATAGGACTTTATCTAGAGTTAGATATATTCAACATGGATATAGGAATCAGAATCTGATCCTAAGTTATTATTTCTACTCTCAGTGTACTAATATAGTTAACATACCTTAAACAATCTCCTGTGTAACTGATTTCTGCACTATTTAAGTTTTCAGCACATAAGGCAGCTTGCAAGATTTTCTGTCCCAGGCAACAATTTAATAGACTATGGGGATTTACTGACTGAAGAATATTTTTTCCCAATAATTCCTTCTGCTGCTATGATATATTAATAATGTTTACAGCAGGCATTCAACAAAAGAAGAGGGCACAGGGTTATTGGAAAAACATAAAGGCAATAAAAATAGTGAGTCATATAACTACATATAAAAACATTTTATGTCTCCCATAAATTGATCCAATCTAGTTATGGCAGCATGTATGTTTACATCACAAAACCAGGATTTCTTGATAGTTTCATATGCTGTGCTGCATGTTGTCCCTAGAGTGTACAAAAATATCTACACTTTTTTTCTAAAAATATTTAAAATATTAAAGTAGTGATATGAATTTTCCTTACTTTTACATTCTATTCTCCTGCCATTGTTTGAAGGGTTGTTCAAACATGACAGTCAGCTGCAAATCAGGCATGTCTCCAGGACACATTTTATCATTGTGCCCCTTTTCAGCACATCTAACGTTTTCAAAAGTGCTGTTCTAGCCAGGAGATCAAGAGGTGAAGTGCTTCAGTGAGACTATCTCCTGGGCTAAAAGTGTGCTTCAGCCTAATAACTTCAGTCTGTGCATGTCTATTGTCACTATTCAATTCAGTCTTTCACGTGATCCTTCCTTCCATAGGCTACAACCACTACTCACACTGAGTAGCACTTAAAGTAGTCCCGTTGGTTTGTCCTAAACTTTATAATACTACTTTCACCAAGGTCAAAGCTTGTCTTTTCCCCTCTATCCACACAATTAATTCATCATTTTTTTTCTAGAACTGTCACCTCTATGTTGTGAATTCTTCACAAGGATCAAAATTCTCCCATGTGAAAAGAGGCTTATGCATGAAAATCCCACCCTTAAACTTCAAGGTAGGACTGAAGTGTGATGACACTCTGCCCAGGGGTGAAAGTAATCCAGTATGCAACCTTCTGCATACTGGAAGAGGAGGCAGAGCCAGAAGCTGAATGTGTCATTTCTTTTTCCCTGTATTGCAAGCTATTTACAGCAGTATGTTAGTATAATAACTGTTATGCTGCCTGATATGGGACATAGCTAAGACCTGGTCTACAGTAAGGGGGGTTGTCGACCTAAAATATGCAAGTTCAGCTACGTGAATAACCAGTGCTGTCTTCATGTTGGCAGCAGGCTCTCCCGTCGACTCCAGCTTGCACCTCTTGGTGAGCTGGAGTTCCAGGTTGATGGGAGTGTCTTTGGCGATCGATTTATTGACAAGACGCGATAAATCGATCACCAATAGATTGATCTCTACCCACCGATCCGGCGGGTAGTGAAGACATACCCTAAGAGCGCCAACGCCAGGTATAGGAGACAGAAGACAGTTTTCACTCTATCAAGAGAGTTGTTCAAATTGAGGAGAATCATTTTCCTTGAAGAAATGATATTCAAAGAATATTTTAATCCAAGTGATTTCATCCATCTATGAGGACTTTATCATTAGTAAGCATCCTGGGAATGGTTGAGCCGTCTTGCTTCTGTTTCCCTCTGTCTTACTGGCACTACAGTATATTCTTCATAATATTGCTGTTCAATAGCAGTTTGCAAAATCAGGAACTGCCACCATAAAGAGGTGTTTCTATATTGTTGTTAATGCTAGTCTCTGCTTTCTACTATTCCATATGACTGACTCAATGACAGTAT
Organism: Dermatemys mawii; assembly: GCA_007922305.1. NCBI lineage: Eukaryota > Metazoa > Chordata > Testudines > Dermatemydidae > Dermatemys > Dermatemys mawii. The sequence goes on along the minus strand of ML677334.1, from coordinate 44,292,304 downwards.
TCATCATTTAAAAGCAAGAGTTACAGACAGTAGTAACAGCAATACACTGTTAATTTGTCCAACTATCATTTGCTAATGAATGTGCCACTCCACCAAGCGAGCTGCAATTTGCTCGATAAAATCATGGCGGTTTATACTTGACTGTTACTGAATAATTTCAAATACATATTGGCTCAAATTAGACGTCTACTGTGAAAGGGAACTAGGATAAAAAAGCACCACCTTAGTCATTTTCAGATCTGATTCCCAACTGTATATCGAGTTGGGAACCGCTGAGTTTAGTGACTAAAAAGTTTATATTGCATCTTACTCCTGTTAGCACTGAAGAGCCAGCACATGTCTTCACTGGAAAAAAAAAAAGATTGTTCTTAACTCTGGTTAGCTAACCCAGGTTAGCTAACTTGGGTTAAAATAGCAGTAAAGAAAAGGCAACTCTGGTTTTAACTCAGCTTAGCAGTTCAACTTCAACCCCAGTCTCCTCTGTAGGCTTGAGCTTGGGTTAGACTCCAGCTGGGAGGAACAGAATCAACCAAAGTAGGGACTGCTGCAGTAGGGGAGAAGGAGATAAAATGGGGCCCAGTTGAGGCTGCTTTCGCTCCAGCCACCCCAGACTATGCTGGGGAGACCCCCCTGCACATATGCTCTGGGAGTACTATGACTTAGGCTGTGCCTTCACTGCATTGGCCTTGGGGAAAAACTTCAGTAGGAGCCAACCAGAGGGTCCAACCAGCATGAAAAACCAAAGCAGGGACTTTTTTTCACCTTTCAGCATCCCAGTAAAAACTGTAGAGTATTTCCCCACTTTCTCTGCCCTGCGCTGACTGTTCAAACCCACCCTTCCCCTTAGTCTCTTCACCTCAGCTTCATTCCATACCCTCTTCTCCCTTGCCCTGTCCTCTTCCCATTTAGCTGGTCTCCTCCCAAGTAAACACTATTCCACTTCCCCTGCATCCCCTCCATCCCAAAAAATTCTGGCACAAGGATAATGTATACTGCCATCACACTGTTTGCTCTGCTGGTGAGTTCTACTCCTTCACTCGATCCTGTGTCTGACTTGTCTATTTTGGATTATAATCTGTTTGGGACATGGACCACCTCCTATTCTGTACAGTGCCTAGCACAATGGAGCCCCATTCTTGGCTGGGCCTTAGGCACTACTGAATTAAACAATAATAATAATGGTAACAGCTAACCCGAGTTAAGAATACTCCCCCACCTCTTTTTTTGCAATGGACTCTCTTCTCTCTTGTGTATCAGACAAACCTGTTTATTGAATTCCATTTACAGAACCAATTTTACACATGTGCAAACCCACCGACAGGGACAGAGATGAACAGCTGTCATCCAGGATACAATTTGCAGGCAGTGGGGGCTGCATAGGTGTTGCTGAGGCAGAATTCAGCCTGCAGCCTCTTTGCTTCTAAAACAAGCACATTTAATATGCAAGAGTAATTGACAGCCATTAAAAATTGAAACATATGCTGTCATTTTGCAGACTAGAACTACATTTTACATAGCTTGCCCAAATATTTCATCCATTCTTAAAGCCAATGAGACACTTTTTCTACATCTTTTGCATTTCAACCTGCTTTTAACTATGCAATAAACATTGTTTTGGAGACTTATGTTGAACCTTGCAGAGTCATCTATTAATGTAGCAAACTTAATGCTAAGTTGTTTTGGTTATTGTTACTCAATTTTCCCGGGTTGATTTTTATTATTTATAAAGTACAAGTATACACTCACTTTATTGAAACTATATGGGACTTACAGCCTCTCTCAGACAAATATGAATGCAAAGTACTGTGCAAGTAGACATAGACAATGCTGATGAAACATTATTTTGGAAAGCTTGACAAGAATGATTTGAAGTCTGGAAAACCTGCCTTATTGTGAAAGAGCACAATCCATTTGGGGTATATCTATATTAACCACCAGATCGGCAGGTAGTGATGGATCCAGCAGGGGTTCATTTATCGTGTCTAGTCTAGACTCGATAAATCGACCCCGAGTGCTCTCCCGTCGATGCAGGCAGAGTCGATGGGGGAGCAGCAGCAGCAGTTGAGTCACCGCAGTGAAGACACTGTGGTAAGTAAATCTAAGTACATCAACTTCAGCTACATTATTCACATAGCTGAAATTGTGTAACTTAGATCGATACTCCCCCATCCACAGTGTAGACCAGGCTTTAGTTATCCAAAAGAAGGCTAAGAGGTGACTTGATTACCATATTCAAGTACCTACCTGGGAAAAAAAATATTCTGATAATAAACAGCTCTTTAATTTAGAAGACAAATGCATAACAGAATCCTATAGTTGGAAGCTGATGCTAGACAAATCCAAACTAGAAATTAGGTACCAATGTCTCACAGAGAGGGCACTTAACTATTTGAATAACTGATGTAGGGAATGGCATGGATTCTCCCTCACTTTAAGTCTTTACTTCAGGACTGGATATCTTTTTAAAAAGATATGCCATACATCAAACAGAAATGATGAACTTGTTGCAGAAATGACTGGGTCAGGTTTTATGGCCTATGTTATGCAGGAGGCCACACTAGATGGTCACAATGGTTCCTTCTGAGCTTAAAAATTTATGAAACTAGGCTACCAAGAAAATAGATGTAAAAATATAAGGTAGTGGATGGAATGTGCTTGGCGTACAGACAGAAGAAGCCTGTTTGTCGGTTAAGGATTGGTATGAAGGGAAGAATGGGAGAGGACCACAAAACAGTAGTTTGGAGAGTGCATGAAAGAACTTGAGGATCAAAGAGGACCCCAGGAAAAAATGAGAACAGTGATTTAGTTGGAATACAGTTCTCATGAGCCTTTATAGTTAAAGGCTTTAGGCTGAGGCACTAGAATTAAATAGTGGAGAAGAGGGGAAGCCAGAGGAGGGATTGGCAGAAAGGCTGGGTTGGCTAGCGCACTGATTTCCCAACCCATGAAATAAAACAGTCAGACAGCCTTCAATTAGTTATGGTCCCTTCTTCCCAGGGACACCTTTGTGAGAACGTATAAAGAGACCAAACCGAATAAAACTAGCAATAACAAAATACAAACAACAACTGAATCCCTCAGTTTCCACAGTACAGACCTCAAGGCAGGGCTCTAACACATCCAGCTGTTTCCCAGGCAGCCCTTGATATTTCCCTGGCTTTTGTAGGTCAAGATTAATTGGCTGCCACATTATCTCTTTAGGATCTGGGCTAGGGAGTACTCTGGCACCCTGTCTCCACACCTCCAACCCTGAGAGTGTGGCAGAGGACACCCACTGCCCCATATACACTTGCCCCTTCCAGGGGGGAAAAAGTGTTTCCATGTGCTGTCCTGGGCCTATGGTGTGCTACAAAAGGGAGTGGCTGCAGGGCTCCGCACCACTGCGAGCATCTGGAATTATCGTCTTTTATAGCCTGCGGCCATTTATGGGTGTGTGGTTCATGACCAGAGTGAAGGGGGCTCCCAGGAAATAGTACTGTAATGACTCCATGGCCACTGAACTGCAAGATTCTCTTTTTTCCTATCACAGAATTGTTTTTAGCATGTGGAAGTAGCTTCCTGCTGAGATACAGGCTGGGGTGTTTTCCACCTTCCTCCACAGGTGATAAAACTAGCCCAAGTCCCATCTTATGGGTGTCAGTTTGTAGTCTGAATTCTTTCATACAGCCTGGGCTCAGAAACTCTAGTTCACTGCACAGGATGTGCGTGGCTGTGCCAAATCCATTGGCACAGGATTAGTGTCCGCTGGCCCTTTCTCAGGGCCTTGTTCTTCAGGAGGGTCTTACGGCAGGGGTTACAGTGCAAAATCAAGGCACAAAGCTCCTATAGTACCCTGCTAGTCCCAGGAATGACATCACCTGCCCTTTTGCTGTAGGGATTGGAACATTTACCTTGCTGGCTAGGAATTTTTTTTCCCCATTCCCCAGAGCATATCTTAAGTATTGTGAACCAGGCCCTAGCTTTCCTCCGGGCAGTAATCTGTTTAAATCACAATTATTTACAGCAAGGCCATTTTCTGGCTACTGGAGAGATCTCACATTTTTATTAATAATAAAGGGAGAGCTGAGAAAAAAAAAGAGCGTAAAATCCAGTGCTGCACAGCATCAACAGCAGCATTAGAAGCCAATGGGCAGAATATACAGGGGTTATGGCAGCCCTTCCAGGCAAAATTGGATCTATTGTTCATTTTTGTAGCTAATCATAAACATTGGGAGTGCTCATTGTGTTTTTTGTTAGGGAGGAAAAGGGCAATTTTCTCCTTCCACATATTTTTGCTTGGTATAAGTGGCCAAAACCCAGATAATCTGTGCTGTACTATTGAAGGAAGGTCACTGCTTGGCAATACAAACTGAAAAGAGAATATACCATGTGTACATTTTTACAACAAGCAATGTACACTGCGTAAGAAACTGAATGGAACAAAATAGCTGCAGTGGAGTTTGATTTTAGTGATCATTTGTTAGTATGTTAATTTCCAAAGACTGTTCTTATTGTTGCAAATGTTTGTCCCTGGTGTATGCTGGTTTTAAGTCTGATTGTTCAGTGGAACATGAAGTTCTGATTAGACTGGAAATAGTTTGATTCTCTTTGATGTTTTAATGGGTCAAATTCGATGGCCAGTTATGAAGAACCATTGCACTCAGAGGCCATAAAGTAACTATGCGGAGGGAATTTAAGGAGTGTGTCATAAGTGTGAAGTAGCCTAAAATTAGTGTTTACCTGTAAGGGGTTAAGCTAAAGGTAACCTAAGAGGTGAACAACTAACCAATAAAAAATTCCTCAGGAGACAAAGGATTTTAAGTTTCAGTTTCTCTCTGGGTCTCTCTCTGTTCACCTCGGCTATGGGATGGACACAGCTATGTCTTTCACTGTAACTATAAATTCTATTAAGTATTGTAGTCAGCAAGTTTACCTTTTTTTATCACTTGGAGGGTTCTCAGTGGTGAGGGTTGGCTGGGTGCTTCTTGATATTGTAAGCTTCAGCAGAAATATCAACAGTGGAAGAAAGTTGCCTCGGGAGAGAGGTTTGGTTTCTGAATCCTTTTGTTAATTATGGTAGATGCTGTTCTATTAATGGTTATAAGGGATTTATTCCTTTC
>ML677334.1:44093289-44287195 GCA_007922305.1 Dermatemys mawii | reverse complement strand
GCACGTCTCGCAGGATCAGGCGAGGTTTGGGTTTTTTATTCTCTCAAGCTTTCCAGGGAAGAAAGAAGTTTGGGGGGGTTAGTGGAAAGGGAAAAAAGGGTCCCAAACTACCCTAGACCTAGTTTGGTGGTGGCAGCGTACCAGGTCCAGATACAAAAACATTTGTGTTCTGGGGAAAACATTTTAACCCAAGCTGGTAAAATAGGCTTGGGGGGGTTATTTCTTTTTTTCATGCGGGTCCCCACATCTGTACCCTAGAGTTCAGGGTGGGGAGGCAATCCTAACAGAGTGTGTGGCTTATAGACAATACCCATCAATATAAGGGAGAAACAGACACATTTCCAGCCTTCTAATTCAAGGTCTGTGGTATAAAGACTGACATGTAGACCCCTGCTCACTCTGACTGGCTCCTCCTCAAATACTTACATAGCTATGACAGTCATGATCTCAAACACATTTCACCTGTTTGACTCTACATGTCACTGGAGATCACCTCAACTTTGTGGCTGGTGAGCATCTGGGGGCCTTGGCTGAATGATGCAGAACAAAATCTCCCATTGCAGTTAAAGATGAAAGTACAAAGAAAAAACTTGCTGTTTCTGTTCTCTTCTGAAACACAATAACCAAATGCAGATAGCAGTGATTTTTACTGGTATTCTGAGTGGTAGTTTTATCACCAGAGAAAAAACTGAGGAAGACTGAAGTTCTTATTCCGGTTATTCTGAACTTGTGTTCAAATATCCTAAAAATAGTCATGAGGAATAAATCTGAACTACCACTTGATGTCACCATTGCTCTGCCTATGCACAGCTGTTCCAGAAATCTTTATGAAGATCATGGAAGAATTAAAAAGTTCAATTATAATATTTATTTAGAAAGCTGTTTTACAGGAAATATACATGAAATTTCAATGATATGTCATGTATATTTCAATGTTACACAACATATCAGAGGGCAGGATTCATAGCTCATGATAGCAGAAAGTCCAGTGAAGTGGTGGTTTGTAGAAATGCAACATACTCACAGTTATGTCTTTACTGGGGAATCTGTAAGCAACCAGCAGTGGCAGATCTGGCCCTTACAAAAATTAATAAAATTAAACTGTACAAAGAAAAGTAGAAAAATACCAATGAAATATAAGTACAGTATATACATCATGTGGTATACAGACATGCGGTGTCTAGCTTTCGGGAAATGATTTAGATAGGTTTTATCCTTAATTTATATTAATATTTCGTAACCAGGCTTCCCTTTAACTAGAAAAAAATTGGGTCCTTTGAATAAATGAAACCCCCCTTTTTTTAAAAAAAAACCAAAATCACATATAGATTAACAGTATAAAAGTAATCAACTGAAATAGTACTGTGAACTCAAAACAATCAGCATATTTCTAAGACACCAAACTCTGCACATTCACACATCCTGGTCATTTATAATTATTTTTCATTTTCAAAATGCTTTACAAACATTTACTAATTAAACTTCACAGAAACTATGTGAGATGGGTAATGATCATTATTACCATTTAACAGAAGCTAAACAACTAAGGCACCTCCTCAAAGTCCCGGGGAGTCAATGTCAGACCAGGACTAGATCTAAAAATTCATGTCTCCCAGAAATACAATACTTCAAAGTGTCAGAATAAACTAAGCAGGTGTCCGAAAGTGTCAGAATAAACTAAGAGAGGGTAAAACAGAGACATATACATAAGTGGCATTAATAGAAGTTTCCCTTTTCCATTATGCACCCAAATTAGATATTAAAGACTTGGTCTATTGCCACAGGTGCTTGATTGCCATATTTTGCTTCCTCCAAGTTGGGTGTTCTTCTGATATTGGTATTATTAAGGGCTCAGTTCATCATTTTCCTCAACAACTATACCAGTGGATTCTGGCTCTGACTATCAAGCTCAGTCAGCACAAAATTAATAGGTCTCAGAAGCTTTTTTAAATGATCTGAATTTAAGTGCCCGCAAGTCACGGAATGGCTGAGGAAGTAGACAGTTCATACAGTTTCCAAAAAAACAAACATGTATTTTCTTCATTTTCAGTGGCTGGAATAAATGTGGTATGAATGCAGACTGGAAGAACAGAGCTATTAACTAAAGTACAAAAAGGTGGAAAATACTGAGACTTTGGGGTGAGGTAGCAGAAAAAATATTCTTAAGGCCTGATTCTCATGTACACAAAGGCCCCTTTACAATGTAAAATTTCTCCTGTGGTTGACAGCTAAGGACTTGATTCTCATTTATATTAATGTAAACAATGTAAAGAGGTCTTTGTATAAGTGAGATACAAGTCTGTATACTTTCAACATAGGAGATTTTTTTTCCCACTAAACAGAGGGAGCAAAGTTACCTTTCTTGTTTTTGACTTTTCTGTCTCTAAATAGCTCTTTCATTTAGTTGCCAGCTTTTTGGTGAGATTAGTCTGTGAGACTTATATGTAACACAACTATACCTTTTCTCTGCAACAAAGTTTTTCAATGGGGAATTTCTATTTGGGAGTTTGTGGTTCTCAGAAAAAAAATGTTTATAGTAACTATAAGAATGAAGGAACCTAGGCTTTCCATGATCAGGCTACTTCAGCAGTATTATTTTGGATTGGATAATTACTGACTTGAATCAGGATATTACCAATGAAGGCCTCAGAAATCAATGATTTTCTTGGAGTGAAACCTAAATCTATTAGTGTCTGTGAAATTGTCATTGGCGAGTTGGTATATATAAAGAGAAGAAGTAATTTACTTCTTTCAATATTCTGCTAGGATATTAAGTGTAAGAGTAATGAAAAAAGATATACCAATGACTTACAAACATTTCAAAATGGATTACAAATGTACCACTCCCACAGATAGCACTCACTCCTGATTGAAAGCAATGGGTGAACTCCCATTAGTTTCAATGGAAGCAGGACTGGGCTCATAAAATAAGGATTATTAAAAGGTGCCAGTTGCCAACTCAGATTATTTTATTCTTTTTCAAGCTGTTGCAATAGTATTTCCATTGCTGAGTGAAGAAACCATTGTTGAGAATAGTTGCAATGAAGAGTGAAGCAAGGTGAATTGCACAGAAACTTTCCATAACTGTTCACTTGAAACTAAAAGTGATTCTGCTTTAGTTATGCTGCCTTTATATTTGCTTTTCACAAACAGTCAAACTATACTTTATTCTCATGAATACTTGGAGAAAGCAAATAGTATTTCTAGAGCTGCGAAGAGAAAGGTGATTGTTTCACAGAGAAGTTTGATATTTCAAAATTTGGGTATGTTCTGATTCAGAACAATCCCTTCTTCTCAAAATTTGAAATTCTCTGTGAAAGGGAAAGCCTGTGGGTTCCAGACTCAAATACTCTACATGGCTGGTTGCCCTAGAGTTGCGGACCATGGAAGCCCTGGGGTCCCCGAGTCTGGGGAAGTCCACCTTGCTGGCTCCCCTGGGATTGTGGAACCTGGAAACCCACCAGATGGGCTGCCATGGAGCCAAGCAAGTTTTGAACACTTCTATATTATTACCATAACTTATTTATATGATGGTAGTGCACAAAGCCCTCAGCTGGGATTAGACCACCTTGTGATTGGTGTTGTCTGAACGTAGAAAAGAGACAAGCTCTGCCCTGAAGGACTTATAGTCTAAAGACATAAACAGTCAAAAGGTAGAGCATGTGAACACACAGGCAAATGAGCATGGTTAAGAATTGGAACAGTTTTGTTAGTTATATGCATTGCAGCCTTGGCAAGTGAGCAGTAAAACATGTCAGACAAGGACTATACCACACTTTTCATAGCCCAGACACAAATGCTTTTTGAAGACTGTGATGATGACAAAAAGTTACAGACCGATACATGAAGTGCATCTAATATATTTCACATGGGAATGGGACATTTTCAGCACATTGAGGACACAGTGTTCCACAAGCCCCTCACAGTACCTAGCAAAAGATACAGTTAAAGTATCCAGGCAAATACTTTATCACACCTAGGAACATGAATGCAATTACTTTTATATAAGGTATCAATTGCTCTTTCAGCCTCCTACTGTTAAGCACATGCCGTAACTATAAGATGGTTGCTGTAGACTTAGCTCATTTTGTACATTTTACCTGCTGAGCCAAGCAAGTAAAATATAAAGTATAGTGCTATTTTGTTGGATGTGGCCTAGGCTGCCATGTTTATGCCTCATTAGATTCCTAAAATGATAGCGTAGCATTGGTTACATAAACTTAACACAGATTCAATCATTCCAGAGGTTGTTCTCCAGAGACAAAAATATGAAATCCCCCAGAAAACAAAGCATCAGAACAAGCACATGTAAAAGAGCAAAAAAATACTGCTGCTCTTTGGAGAGCACAAGATTGCTGGTTCTCTCTCCTTTGCTTTCCATGTTCTCAGTGGCTGGGATAGCAGCAGAAAGTCCCCAAAAGGATAATCAATAATAGCAACTACAGTCAACGTGTTCAGAACAGTTGTCCAAATGTAGATCCCTTTAACATATATGGGTGCCTAAAAGAACATTTGATGGAAGTTGGTTGGAGTGGAAAATAAGATCTTATTAGTATGTAGTTTTCACTAGGATCACCAATGATAAGCAGAAATCAGGGAGCCTTGAACAGCAAGACATTGTTGATATACTTCACAACCCAAGGGAAGACTTTAAAAGCCCTGGACAGACTTGGTCAATATATTCAGCCTAAGAAGAATGTGACATCTGAGACTCATGTATTTGGTCAGGCATGCCAAAATCAAAATGTAACCAGCTTGCAAATTTTGCTGACCCTGAGATGCACACAGATGACATAAAGAGACCAAATAACTGAAGGGTGAACTTCAAGAAAGGTAATTGTTTGTGAAGAACATGACCTAATTTTTGCAATAGGACAAACCATAAACTGTGGAGAGTAGCAAATATGTCAACTGGAATGCAATATCATGCCATTAGATTATTATGTGGTGTCCTCAAAAAGACAAGAGACAGCAGATTGATGTCAATCACTCAGAGTCAAGCCAACAGGAATATTTCCAATTATTTTAAAAGGAGTTGGACTGGGCCTTTAATCTAGGTTTTCAATACCAATGAAAAGATTGATCAGTCTCAGACATCCAGTGATGTGGGATTCCCACCTCCCTGTCCCCTCACACCCATGAGGTGATGACTCAAGTGATTTCTTCAAGACCCATAACTAATCACACATTGGAACAACTTGCCTAGGGCTGTGGTTAGGGTGACCAGATGTCCTGATTTTATAGGGACAGTCTCCATTTTTGGGTCTTTTTCTTATACAGGCTCCTATTACTGTCCCCCTCCCCGTCCTGATTTTTCACATTTGCTGTCTGGTCACACTAGCTGTGGTAGATTCTCCATATCTAAGTCTTTAAATCAAGTTTAGATGTCTTTCCAACAGGTATGAACAGGTATGCTGTGGCTCAAATACAAGTTATGGATTTGACACAGAAATGGTTTGTGAGGTTCTGTATTCTGCAAGAAATCAGACTATATGATCATAATGGTTCTTTCTGGCCTTAAAAATCAATGAATATCCTGGACCAATAAAAGTGTATTCAGTATATAACCTGTAAATTCCAAAGAAGCAGGAATTTCCCACAGGTTATGCTCTTCAGAATTTAAGCTTTCATTTTGAAAAAAAGACGCTGTCGCCCCTACTGGTGACCTCTAGAATGTAGACTCCAATGCTATCTTGAGTCTGCAACCAGACTGACTGAAACAGCAGCAACATTTGTTTGCTTATGAAAAAAGATGAGCATTTTAACTCAGCATCTCTCAAACTTGGGCCCCAAGAAATATCCAATTCATATAATTACCCAGGATACAAAGTGACAAACAGTCCTGTGGCACCTTAAAGACTAACTAAAATATTAGAGCACCAGGATACGAAGACACTCCAGATATTCCATTCATTTCAAAGGCTTCTTGGTATTGGAATAAAGCTTCGACATGTGAGTATATTTTTTTAAATGAAATGATCCTCAAACTTTTTGGGAAAAAGTGGTGTTTGCAGTGCTACAGTTTAAATGTTGGACCCCCCAGGGCATATGGCATTATATGCATTTTCTTATAAAACTTGGACTGGCACCACTAGAGAGGTGGTAGCTAATTTAGAACTGTTTAAAATTTGTATTTACCTATTGTATATTCATCTACCATCTAATTGTCCCATTTCCAAGTTTGCAGATATCCTTTGGGAGTGCCTTACAATTCTCTGTTGTCTGCATAATCTATATACATCTGGTGTTGGTTACCTGTATCAGAGTTCAATCACTCATATTTACACAACAGAACCATAATAATATACCCAGTGTTATAAGATATTAAAGTACCTACAATTCTTATTTATATATATATATAATATATATATTATATATATATATAATGTTAGCCAAACTCCTTTTTGTGGCTGAACCAAAAGTGTATTGTGTCTATCAAATCTAGTGCTCTGTACCTATCAAACTGAAAATTTCTTTGTACTTAGGAGTAATGGTCTCAAGTTGCAGTGGGGAGGGTGGTGAAGCATTGGAATGGGTTACCTAGGGAGGTGGTGGAATCTCCTTCCTTAGAGGTTTTTAAGGTCAGGCTCGACAAAGTGCTGGCTGGGATGACTTAGTTGAGGATTGGTCCTGCTTTGAGCAGGGGGTTGGACTAGATGACCTCCTGAGGTCCCTTCCAACCCTGATATTCTATGATTCAATGATTCTATGAACCATAGTGGGTGTCCAAATGAAGAAATGTTTGTGGTCAGTAATGGAATATGTGTAATCTTTTACTCTGACCCCGTTGAAAGTTGTTTGCATGTGTCTAACAAAGGGTGCCTGCTTCTACAGATGTGTGCTGTAATGAACAACGTGGTGTGCTACATAAGGGGTACTTATAATCCAAATATGTTCTGTGATTGATAAGGGATATTTGTTATTGCAGATGTTTTTCTGTGGCTTATGAAATAATGACTAACTGAAAAATGTTTTTAATTTATATGGAATTATTTGTTGGCACAGATGTTCTTATCAATAATGACTGGGTTAGAAATCTCTCTAGTTTATCAGTCATGTAAATGGATATAATTTATGGAACTTCTTTTATGGCATTAGGTAAATTAAGTTATCAAAAACAGAACACATAGTGGGATTGGTTATGGGAATGTAGCTTCTCTTCTCCACAAAGTAATTTCTTTGTTTCATACGATAAGAAGGAAGAGTTTTTGGAAGCTATTTTGGAAGTGGAAATGGACAAGCTGCTATTGCTTCACCAGTTACAGAGCATTTGGTAAACTATGTTTTTATTTTCTGTAATCTTTATTGTGCTTTATTAATCTTTTACTAATGATCTTGGATTAAATAATTCCAGTTGGACTGATTATCTGATATCTTGGGTTATTAATATCATCACTATTAAATTGAGATGCCCAACACCAGATGAGACTAGACTGGAAAAATTTGTTTGTGGGAAGCTACTGCCAGAAGCTACCACCTATTCCGGTGGCTTACATCAGAGCTAGCACCATTCCTCTTCCTTTGATAACTGTTATGCATTTTGCATCACATATCTTGTATCTTGGATTTGCTGTGTCTGCCAAAAACCAAGCAGAGTTGGACTATGCAAAGGAAATTAAAACCAATAGTAAAAGGTTCTTTAGCCATATAATTAAAAAAAAGGAGAGAAAAAGTAGGACCACTAAGCACTGAGGATGGGGTGGAGGTCTCCTATGTTTAAGAATTATGAACTCAAACTGGAACAGGTGCAGAATAGGGCTAGAATAATGATCAGAGGAATAGGAAACCTACCATATGAGAGGAAACTCAAAAACCTTGACTTTTTTGCCAAACCAATAGGCGGCTGAGGGAAGATATGACTGCTTTCTATAAATACATTAGAGGGATAAATGCCAGGGAGGGAGAGGAGTTATTTAAATTAAGCACCAATGTGGACACTAGAAATGGATATAAACTGCTCATCAACAAGTTTAGGCTTGAAATTAGATGAAAGTTTATAATCTTCAGAGGAGTGAAGTCCTGGAACAGACTTCCAAGGGGAGAAGTGAAGGCAAAAAAACTATCTGGCTTCAAGACTGAGCTTGATACATTCATGGAGGAGATGGTAAGATGAGACTGCCTACAATGGCATGTAGCTGATCTGCAAGAGCTAACAACAAGTGTCTCCACTGGCCAGTGATGGGCCGCTAGATGAGGAGGGCTCTGAGTTACTACAGAGAATTCTTTCCCAGATGTCTGGCTGGTGGGTCTTGTCCACATGCTCAGGGTCTAACTGATCACCATATTTAGAATCAGGAAGGAATTTTCCCTAGGTCAGATTGGCAGAGACTGGGGGGAGGGAGCAGGAAGGGGTTTGCCCTCCACTGCAACATGCATCATGGGTCATTTGCAGGTTTAAATTAATGTGAATGGTGGTGTAAATGTACCTTGAAGTCATTAAAACATTATTTGAGGACTTCTGCTACTCATCCAGAGGCTAGAGGTCTATTACAGGAGTAGGTAGGTGAGGTTCTGAGGGTTGCAATGTGCAGAAGATCAGACTAGATGATCAAGATAGTCCCTTCTGGCCATATAGCCTGTGAGTATGAGTCTCAATTGAAAGTCACTTAACAGCAACATTATCATATCATGTTATGTTAACTCACCACCTAAGGTGTGGGACCTGCCACTAGAAGAAAGCTCTTGCCCTGCTTGGTCACAAGCCAGGACAGCCTTCATAGGGGTGAGTCCCAAGGGCATGGGACTAAAAGAGGTTGAGGAGTTAAGTGGCATTATGTGGCTATTGATTGGGGTGGGTTTTGTCACTGTGAAATTAGTTGGACTGGAACGGAACAGAGAGAGATAGAAAAAGCACATGATGTTCTCTTTTAGTGGATGCATGGCTAAGGCCATGGTTACACTGGCACTTTATAGCTCTATAAAGCCCCCACGAGCGCTAAAACCTACTCCCCGTCCACACTGGCAAGGCACTAATAGCGCTATAACCGCTGAGTTATAGCGCTATTATTAATCCACCTCCTCATGGGGAATAAGGGCTGTAGCGCACCTGCTGTAGCGCTACAGGAAGAATGTGGACACCCACTGCGTATTAATTGGCCTCCAGCCTGTCCCATAATTCCCGTTCGAGCCACTCTGGTCATCACTTGCAAACTCTTTTGTCCTGTCCTCAGGTGACCACACGTCAGACCCGCCCTTTAAAGTTCCAGGGAAATTTGAAAATCCCCTTCCTGTTTGCTCCAGCCAAGCGTGGCGTGCTCTCAGGGAATCCTTGCAAGTGATCATTCTCATTGATCTGATTGATTGCGTGGCGTGGTCTCAGGGAATCGTTGCAGGTGATCATTCTGATTGATCATCATGACTCCACGTGCCATGCCTCCTCGCAATAGGCGATCCCCAGCATGGAGCAATAGTGAGGTGCTGGACCTCATCAGCTGCTGGGGGGAAGAGGCTGTTCAGTCTCAGCTGCAGTCTAGCCGCAGGAATTTTGACACCTATGGGCAGATATCACGGGCCTTGGCAGAAAGAGGCCATGAGCGGGACACTCTGCAGTGCCGTGTTAAGGTAAAGGAGCTTAGGAATGCGTATCGCAAAGCCCGCGAGGCAAACGGCCGCTCAGGGGCAGCCCCGGTGACTTGCAGATTTTATAAGGAGCTGCACGCGATACTTGGTGGTGATCCCACGGTCACTCCATCGACCACCACGGACACTTCCCAGCCCACCAGTGAAGGGGGGGGGTAAAGAGGAGGACGAAGAGCAGGAGGATGAAGAAGAGGAGGAGGATGAGGACGAGGCAGCAGCGATCCAGGGCACGGAGGAGTCCCTGGACGCATGCAGCCAGGAGCTCTTCTCAACCCAGGAGGGCAGCCAGCCACAGCGTCCGGCGGTTGCAGGGGCCAGCTCAGCAGCGGATTGTGGAGGTAAAGCTGCTTTTCTATGGGGAAGGCTGGCAGCTTTGGGTGGAAAGGGATGAGGGGGGCATTCCACCTGGTGCTCTGTTCAAGCCAGGAGGAGGGCAGGGGGGCATGCAGCCAGGAGCTCTCCTCTAAAGCCAGGAGGAGGGCAGCCAGCCACAGCGTCCGGCGGTTGCAGGGGCCAGCTCAGCAGTGCATTGCGGCGGTAAAGCTGCTTTTCTATGGGGAAGGCAGGCAGCTTAGGGTGGAAGGGGATGCTTGCATGCTTGCCTACATGTGGAATAGTGCATTGATGTAGTCTATCACCTCGCGGTAGTCATCATCAGTAATCTCTTCAAAGGTCTCAATAAGAGCACTTGCAATGCGCCTGCGCAGGTTTCCCGGGAGAGCCAGCGTGGTCCCCGTCCCGGTCACGGTCACTAGTCCCTGCCACTGTGCGACAATGGGTGGGGGGAGCATTGCTGCACATAGGCACGCTGCATATGGCCCTGGGCGGAAGCCGCATCTTAATAAAATCCCTTCCCTTTGCTCCTCAGTGACTCGAAGCAACGAGATATCTTCCAGGACAAACACCTACGGAGAATGTTGGAACAGTGTTCAGAGTAGGGCTCCTGCCACTTCCCGGCACTCAACCCACCCCCCGCCACAGCTTTTCAGGGCAGGGAAAAAATCCTTCCCCCTGCCTGCTGCTCACACTGTGGCTCCTGCCACTTACCGGCACTCCCCACCCCCTCCCCCGCCACAGCTTTTCAGGGCAGGGAAAAAATCATTTCCCTTGCCTCTGGAGTCCACTCACCATGGCAGGGGCTCTGTTGCTGTATCTGTGCTGTCTGCGGGACAGGCAAACGGGGAATGCGGGGGAATGATAGGCATGTCTGCTCTTTACAAGGGAACCACTGTGCAATGTATCTTTTTATTTTAGAAGGGTCGTCCTTCACCCCTTTGCCATCGCTCTTATCAACAGCTGAGAGGCTCAGGCGACTGAGGAAGCGGCCACGAAGGAGCAAAGAGGATCTTGTACAGCAAGTAATGCAACAGGCTGTAACGGAGAATCGAGTTGCACAGAGGTGGAGGGAGAATGAGAGCAAGTTGAGGGAGAAGGCGCGGAAGGAGAACGCGATTCACCGCCGGGAAAGCACCGACAAGCTGCTCTCATTACTGCAGCTTCAATTGCAGACTATGCAGCGGCTTGTCATCCTTCAGGAGGAGAAGCTCCGCACCCACCACCCCAATTATCGTTTGGCCCAACTCCCTTCCCCTTCTTTGCCTCTGTACCCTCCAGGCCACTATCATCAGCCAAATGGTTATCACCATCCACAGCTGCCTCCAACCCCTCTGTCTTCACCGAACAACCCCCAGACCCCAGACCATTATCCACTGCAGTCTACTCCTAATAACATGCCTTACTGGCCACCGCAAATGGGGTTCGGGGGACATGGCCACTGTGAGGGCACTGGAGACTCAGAGACCCGGACATACTCCGATCTCTGACTGACCCCACGACACCCCCATTGCACCTCCCCTGCCTTCCCCCTCACATGCATCACAATATTTTCTTTCAGCAACCGAAGTATCTGTTCAATAAATGAATTGTCTTCTTAATAAATGGGTTTTTTTTTATTAAGTGTACATACATTATTACAGGCTACAGAAAAGCAAATGCCTGTTCCTGTTAAAAGAATGCTCCCTCCCTCCCTCCCTCCCTCACTTTAGAACTGGCTTTCAGCCTCAAAATGCTCCCTCAAGGCTTCCCTGATCCTAACAGCCTCGCGCTGGTCCCCTCCAAGAACCCTGCTCTCTGGCTGGACATATGTGGCCTCCAGGCGTTGAACCTCAGAGGACCATGCCTGAGTGAAGCCTTCGCCCTTCCGCTCACAAAGATTATGTAGGGCACAGCATGCGGAAATAACCGCGGAGATACTACCCTCGGCCAAGTCTAGCCTCCCATAAAGACAGCGCCAGCGCGCCTTGAGATGCCCAAAAGCACACTCCACAGTCATTCGACAACGGCTAAGCCTGTAGTTGAACCTTTCCTGACTGCTGTCCAGGCTCCCTGTGTACGGTTTCATGAGCCAGGGCATTAAAGGGTAAGCAGGGTCACCAAGAATCACTATGGGCATTTCCACTTCCCCCACGGGGATCCTCTGGTCTGGGAAAAAAGTCCCGGCTTGCAGCTTCATGAACAGGCCGGTGTTGCGGAAGATGCGTGCGTCATGCACCTTTCCAGACCAGCCAGCGTTAATGTCAGTAAAACGCCCACGGTGATCCACAAGCGCCTGGAGAACCATGGAGAAGTACTCCTTTCGGTTAACGTACTCCTCAGCTAGGTGGGCGGGCGCCAGAATAGGTATATGGGTCCCATCTATCGCCCCTCCACAGTTAGGGAAACCCATTTCTTCAAAGCCAGCCACGATGTCATGCACGTTACCAAGAGTCATGATTTTTCGTAGCAGGATGCGATTAATGGCCCTGCACACTTGCATCAGCACAACTCCAACGGTCGACTTTCCAACCCCAAACTGGTTGGCCACCGATCGGTAGCTGTCTGGTGTAGCCAGCTTCCAGATCGCGATAGCCACCCGCTTCTCCACCGGGAGGGCAGCTCTCAGTCTGGTGTCCTTGCGCCGCAGGGCAGGGGCGAGTTCAGCACACAGTCCCATGAAAGTGGCTTTTCTCATTCGAAAGTTTTGCAGCCACTGCTCGTCATCCCAGACTTGCATGACGATGCGATCCCACCACTCTGTGCTCGTTTCCCGTGCCCAGAAGCGGCGTTCAACAGCCGTGAGCATGTCCGTTAATGAGACAAGAAGCTTCGTGTCGAATGCATTCACCGCTTCGATCTCGTCTTCAGAATCATCACTGTCATCCTGCATGTCAAGGAATAACTCCACTGCACACAGAGATGTGCTGGTGACAGTCATCAGCATGTTCCTCAGCAGTTCTGGATTCATTGCAGCACTCAACAATGGAAGACGGAGCGTGTCTTGCTGAAACCCTTGAAAGATGGCCCCGGAGGTGGAAGGAAACACAGGGATTGCTGGGATATGCCAAAAAGCATCATGGGTAGTTCAAACAGGATATAGAATGCCCCGCAAGTGACGCCCCCCCCACCACAAGCCATTGCACCAGATCAGGAAGAGGTGTACTGTGGGATACATGCCCTAATGCGCTGCTCTTAATGCCGTATTAAGTGCCGCAAATGTGGCCATGCTATAACGCTGGAGCATCTCAGTGTGGACATACAATAGCGCTATTATTATTGCTGTATAAGGCGACCGCTATAAGCAATAGCGCTATAATTTTGTAAGTGTAACCATACCCAAAGTGCTGTTGGAGGGCTCTCTTGTTAATGCCTCTTCAGCTCTTACCGTGAGTGTCATGGTCAAATTGCATTGGTGGCATTCCTCTCTTTTATCTGGGCTGGAACACTGATTGATGAGGGATGAATTTTGTCTCCTAAGGAAAAATGGTCTTCAGCATGGTATCATCTAGTGGGGAAAAAGACAGGAAGAGAAACCTGGTGTTGAGATTCAGCAAAAAAGAAAAAAAAAGTGTAGTTGCAGAATTGAGGACACTATTAGCATTTAAAAAAATCAAGACTACTTCTATGTGCAGTGGGATCCATCATATGAAGTCTCTAGAAGAGACTTTTCAGCCTCTCTCTCCATTTGCTTTTTATTTCTTAACTTCAGAAACACCATCCCAATGATGGGCAATTATACTTTTTAAAATATAAAGTCAACTAATATATACAAATACTGAAAAATCCAACAAAGATTAGACCACCTGAGCTGCCAAGTTTGCTGACGAGGGCTTTCTGCCATGTATTCTGCTGTTTCTTTAATGATATACTGTGTTGTTCCCCTCATTGAATCTCTGTTTACTTTGACTTTATGCTTTAACAGGCATATTTCATGGAATTTCATAGATTTGAAGACCAGAAGAGACCATTATGATCATCTCATCTGACCTTCAACATAACACAGGTCATGGAACCTCACCCAGTAATTTTTGAATCAAGCCCTTAACTTCTTATTGAGCTAGAGCAGAATGTGTTAGAAATACATCTATATATTGATTTAAAGACTCTATGTGATGCAGAACCTACCGCATCCTAGGTATATTGTTCCAGTGGTTTCTCTCTCCACACTGAAAAAAAAAATTGCATCTTATTTCTAGCCCTACTGCAGCTTCCAGTCACTGGATTTTGTTATGCCTTTGTTTGCTGGATTAAAAAAGTCCTGTGCTATCAGTAATATTCTCCTTATGTAGCAGTTTATAGACTCTAATCAAGTAATCGCTTAACTCTTTTCTTTGTTAAGCAAAATAGACTGAGCTTCCTTAATCTCTTACCAGAAAGCAGGTTTTTCAGTCCTTTTATTATTATTTTAGCTCTTTTCTGAACCCTTTCCAATCTGTCAACATCCTTTTTAGCCATGGACACCCAGAGCTGGACATGGTATACTAGTAAAAGTCTCTAATGCTGCATACAGTAGTAAATATCAGCTCCCCAGTTCTGCATGTTTGCTCTCTTAAGGTTTGTCTTCACTACCAGGTAAGGTATAGTAAAGGTATAGTCTTCACTACCTTCACTATAGGGTAAGTCGACCTACATTACGCTACTCCAGGTATGTGAACATTATAGCTGGTGTCGATGTAGCTTAGGTCAATTTACCCCAGTGTCTTCACTGTGCTGCATTGACAAGAGATGCTCTCCTGTCAATTTACCATAATCTTCTCGGGAAACTGGGGTATCAGAGTCGACCAGACAGCACTCTGAAGTTGATTTAGTGGGTCTTAGACCTGTTAAATCAATCCCTGCTGCATCAATTGCAACAGCGTCAATCTCCCCGTATTGAAGACCAGACCTTAGCCACTGCATTACACTGCAAGCTTATGCTCATTTGGTTATATACCATGATGGCCGAAACTCTTTCAGAGCCACTATTTTCCAAAATACAGTCTCTCACGTTCTAAGTGAGATTTTTTTTTGTGTGGACATCAGAATTACAATGTACACAAAACTTTTATTAAAGTGATACAATTAACTAAGAAATCACATTTTTTTATCTGAAATTTTTTAAACTACTATTGTTATTTTCAGTTCCCCTAATTGAAATGGATTAGGAAGGGTTCCAAATGATATGTGAGCTTGATATTCCATCCAGTCATTTCACAGCAATTGTTTAAGGTGGTAGTACATGAACCAATGAAGTTTGGTAGCTGCTGTAATAGAGAAGAAATTGTTCTGTTTGTTTGGTCGGTTATGTTACGCATTTGACAGCACTGTGCATGTAGTGATTTTCACTATTTCTCCTTAATAGTCAGTTTTTTGGTTTTTTTGGGGGGGGGGGAATTTCACGCATCATTAGGACAAAACTATTTTTAAATTAATAAAACCCAAAGAATAAAAAATAGGAGAGGGACTCAGACATGGGGGTGGTATCTGAAACTAATCCAAACTTGTTTTTTAAACTATGTCCAGTTTTCAAGTTGATAGTGTCCCGTTAGGTTGTATTCCAGATGTATGATTTGACACAATGTCCTAATTCCTACATTAATGAATTTCCCCCAAACATTCATAAATCTTTTCACATGAATCTTTTTAAATGAAATTAAAACCTTGATCCTTCAGGGGAAATCTGCTAACATGACCCTTTAGGGCATCTTGGATGACTCAGTAAGTCCTGGTGGACATAAGGGAATCTGTTTCAGAATCAGGGCCTAAATGTGCTTAATATGAATCTTAGGTGCTTTACTCTTATGCTTTTTACAGTCCTTCATCCAGTCAAGTTATTTTATTCAAGAATTAAGAGACAAAGTGCAGTATATGAGTATATTACTCTAGGATTGTGCTTGAAGTCTTAAACTTTAGTTTCTTTTAAAATTAAAATATCTCCTGACAATGAGAGAGGTTCAGTAAAATTGAAAACACTTGTATTAATTATTATTATTATTACAAAAAGCATGAATTCTAAACTAAAAATAGGAATAATGACTGACCTTTCAAATCTGCCAGAAATGATATGGCGGAGAGAATGGCAATTAAAAACAGCTGTTATAAAGTCAGCACCAAGACAAGTGGACCGGATTCATTTGAAAGAACGAAACACGTTTTTTTAAAAAAGGAATTCAGTAAAGCACAATAGGATGCATTTGTTAAGGGGAAATTGCTAGAGGGGTCTAAATAATGAGGAGAGGTAAAATCTGATACTAGCGTAGCATGTGGTCTTGTTACACTTTGTCTTTTAGATTTCTTGGAAACCAATCATTATGCTTTCTGGAACTGGATCAGTTACCTCCAAGGCAACTCACTGTACATGAAGAAAACCATTCTGAGAGTGGCTGCATTAGGAATATAGACAACCCTTTTCTATGCTAATCATTTCAGTTGGACTATAGATTTTCCTGAAAGTTGTAGTTTTCCTTCTGCCTTTCTACTGAATTTACATTTTATTCATTATTTCACAAATTCCATTAGTCGGAAAAGATTTTTTTAAAAGAAATGAAGAGACATATTTTGGGAGACAAAATGCCTGTTTTCTTTTGATAAGGTTTATAACTAGGTCAACATTTTTTTTACAACCTGGCTTGGTAATAGTGTTCCGCATTGCCACGTGGGAGACCAGAACTCAAATTCCTGACATATTTTCCTCAATCATGGAGCTGGGAGGGCCTCCATATGAATACAGAGCATTATGCTCAGCCTATCGGGAGAGTTTTGTGGTCCTCAAGGCTGATTTACCAGTTTGATTAATGATCCCCATGGATGTGGGTCTTCAAAATTCACCACTGAAATGGAAAGATTCACAATGTTTCCTCTTTCAAAGAGACACCCCAAGGAAAAAATTCAGGTCCTGATCTAATTACCATGGAAGTCTTTCAGTGGGTCCTCAATGGGAGTTGGATCAGGGCCTGAATTAGAATGCTTTTCCTAAAGTATGATTCACAAATGATCAGATTTGGGATCTAAATTGCTAGCACATATTTAGTTGCTGTCTATAAACCTGTTTTTAGCATACAATAAAATTCCTGTAACAACTTTATTTTCCATGTTCCTGTACCTTTGGCTGTTCAATAGAAAATAAACAGAACATCATTCAGCCCACATGTAATAATATGTTTAGAAGTGGCTATGGTCAAAAAAATGACAATGTAAAAGATTATGCCTCCTTGCTCAACGGATCTGTGGGTTTGTGTTGCATTCCATGCATTTCAATAACACTGAAATGGGTCCTGTTTCCCCAAGAGTTTGGTAGAATGTCACCCCATTGCTTGTTGTAATATATTATACTGCCTGACACATTGCTGTATGCTGCCATAATGCAAAGCAATGCTGTGTCTAGACTAAAAAGGGATTACACCTTTTAGTAGATCTGATGAAATTCAGACAGAGCCTCCTCATTCACATTAATTGCATCAATTAAAACACTTAGAAGGATCACAAATCATTAGCTACATGAACCAGACTACTCAAAATATTTCTAAGTAATGCAGATCAACACATGTTTAGTCAAAATGTCATGATAAAATAGCAGAAATGATGTACTGAAAACAATTCTTCCAAAAAATCTTGCATAATAAATCACATCTAGTCTACAGTAAAGTCATTAACCACAGTTCTGTGCTTCTCTGAAGAATAAATCAGCCATAATGCAACTTATTTTAGGTCAGTTTGCACATAAAGTAGAAAGAAGATGAAGTGAATGTTGATTTGGAATGAAAGTAAACTCCTGTTTCTATCATTACCCTTTAACAAGGTGCATATTTGTTGCAGTCCTAAATATAATATAAAACCTAGCAAATGGGTCTATCTGAGAATCACTTTGTATGATCTACTTCTTATTTTATCTTCATCATAAAATATATACTTTACAAAACTCTCCATTTTACGATAATTTTGGAAATATGTAAATTCTCCAGCAAAAATAAAACATGGTTTTTATTTAGTTGTAGAAGGTGAGCTCAGGAATATAGAATATTAGTTTCTGTAAGAATGCATTGGTTTCACTATAAAATAAGATTTCTTTGCTATCAGCCCTGGAGAAACGTATTGGTTTCAGTTAAAATGTATTGCCATGCTTTCACTAAAACATACAGACATTATAACACTGTATATTGGTTTCAGTAACAATGTATTCTTTCCAATATATTCATGTGGCTTTCAGCAAGAATGTATTGATTTCATTAAAGTGTGCTGCTTGAGATAAACAAAAATTCAGTTAAAATGCATAGGTTTCTGTTAAAGTTCATTGACTGAAGTGAAGAACATTACACAATGTTACTGGGTAGCCTTAGGGTTTTTAAAAAACTGGGTAGGAAAGTACATGTAAGTAATAGTGAAGGTTACTGAAAACAAAGTCTATTTTATAACATCTAAAGATGTAAATATTCTAAAGTACATTAAATTTTATCTCCCTACCCCATTTGTGTCAGCTGCTAATTGCACAGAGAAATACTTGCACAGTAAGGATGACAATCTTCACCCATGTTAATACCCTTCTAACCAAGTGCAGGGCAAGTGTTTTTTTAACGTGCGCTGTAATAGTTTGTTATCCCAAAACCAACTCTTAAAAGTTCATTTTAAATAAAGTTCAGCTTTCTTTCACTTCCTAAATAACAGACTTTCTGACTTTCCAGCATTGCTTATTGTGTGTGCAAACACTAAGAAGATCTCCAGCTCATGGTATATTAAGGTACATAGTAAATAATATATTTGCTTGCTATGGACTATTGACATTAATATGTACATTTGTGAAGGACCAAATTTTCAAAACCTGGTGGCAGAGTCTCACCTCACATTATTGATAGAATTTACACACAAACTCTATTTACACACCTTTATTGAGCACAAATTGTGTCCACCTGAATTTTGCTTGTTTATAATCTATCATTTGTGAGCATGTCACAGACAATAAAATTCATATTACAGTGGTTTGTACTGTTAAGTATAGGCGGGGCTGTAGTTAATTTGAAAATTTGGCCCAACAGATTTAGCAGATCTGACTTAGTTCAGAACCCAAATGCTGGATTTTTATCTCAACTATCTAACTATCTTATGCCTGAAAAATTGGAAAGATACCTTGAGAAAACAGGATTGCTCTTGAGATTTTTATTTGCTTCATTCATTGAGGCTAGAAAAACCATTGAGTTTGATTCCCCATTTCCTTGCACCACATCTGTGCTATGCTTTTTTTCTTGTTAAAGCAATGGGAAGTGGCAGTTAGAACCAAAGTATTTTATTTAACAATTGCATAACTCATACGACAGAAACCAGATCTTGCTGTTCAGGGCAGCATGAATATCACTTGCTGGGCTTGCCTTCACTGAAAAGTTAGCTCAAGTTATAACTCAGGTATTGCCCCTAACTTAAATCCTGCCATAAAAACCCTTGAGTGTGGTGGCCCTTTTAACTCAAGGCTGGCCAAAAAGGTGATATAAAACTCAAGTTAGTGTAACCCACACACTTTCTGGTTGTGGTGTTTTGTCCCATCTAGTGGCACTGAGAGCACTTAAAGAGAGAGGTAAAATGAGTCTTCCCTACAGCCTTAGCTAACAGCCAGTTGGCTTTTAGCTCACGTGGTAGAGGCTCGTGCATTCAGCTGTAGAGCTCCCAGGTTCGATCGTGCCTGTTGACAACCGGAGTCTGTCAACGTTACATTAGCACAGTTCCTCAGCTGACAACATGATCACTCAGCTGCTTGGAGTCAGGTTAGTTCTATTCAAGTGCCACTAATCCTCCAATGCCATCCCATAATTTCCTTATGTGTCCAGAAAGGACAGACATGTTCTTCCACGATACACTGAGAAAGAATTTATAATGTGGCTTGCTTGCTGCAGCACAAAGACTCATGGGATGTAGCCCCAGATGTCTTAGTATCATACACACGTGAATGCAGTGCCAGCTCAAGCATTACTTCTCAATGTGGTCACTGTCACTTGTTCACTTACTCAAGAGGAGTAACTCAGGATAACTCTGCAGTGAAGATATATGCTCTGTCCCTGCAGTGCAGGACCCCAGCTTCCAATATGCAGGGTGACATTTTGACCTCTGTGAGTATGTCTACACAACTCCTGGAAGTGAGCCTCTCAACCTGGGCTGACAGACTTGGGCTAGTGGGGATCACAGTAGTGCTCTAAAAATAGCAGTGTAGACAGTGCTTTAAGTTCTGGCTCAGGCTGGGGCTTAGACTCTGGAGCCTGGGGATGGGGGTTCAGAGCCTGACCCACAACTTCGGGGGGCTAGATGGCTTGCTTCAGAGCGTTGTATAGACATACTAATAAGCCATATTCTCCACAACAGCCGCTTCACACATGTTCAAAGTGGGTGTGAAGCGCTACAGTTTTGTTTTGGGAGTTTCGTACATTCACTTCACACAGCTGCAAATGACAACACAAGGTGCAAAACATCAGGCCTCACAAGGCCTTTTGGGTAGCAATTTGGCACATTATTTTACAAAAAAATAACAATAAAAGGAAAAATGTTATCAGAAATCTTTAGAACCCCCCAGGGAATTCAGTTCTGGTTTGGCTCAAGATTCAGAGTTTCTTATTTTATCCACATTGGCTGGCCTACTATAAAACCAGACCCACTGCAAATGAAATCAGATAACTTTAAGGGCTGCACATTTTATTATGGGTCCTTTATTAGGAACCTGGTGATACACTCTTTACGCATGCAAAGCTTCCCTTGACTTCAGTTGAAGTTGTGCCCATGTGAAGACAGGAGGTTTGAGCCTGGCTATCATGCTGGGTGGTACAGTATAGCTCCAAGAGGGGGGCCTGTTGGGTCCACAGGTAGTGAGCATACATCCAGTACATATTAATGGGGGCATCTACTCTTCCATTCCAAACCAGCAACAGCACATGCCCCAACGAGCAGTACAGCTGCCCTACCCAATTTCAGTTGTGTGTGCTTGAAATTATTCTGCTTCCTTTAACCCCAGAATGGCTCGTGTGCATAAGGACATTATTTTACCCTAACATACTGGAATCACTCCACCCACCACTGTAACTTACACAGACATCCAAAAGCCTTTTTCCTTCTCTGAATCTCACTTTTTGCCCTTCCTCAAGGGTTCTTTAAAATCCTCCTTTTCTCCTGTGGTCCCATTAGGATGTGCACTGGAGTGCAATTATGTATTTGTCTCTAACCAGGCTGTAGTTCCAGAGCCCACACACAAATTCAGCAACAGTTTACTGACTTAGCAGACATCGTTCGGGATTAAGTTATCTGTTGAGTGGATCTACATGGGAAAAACCTGAAGAGTAAGATCGCAAGGAAGCAAGGGAACAGATAACTTATGGCTGACTGGTAGGAGGGAAAGGGTGAGCAGGGTTTATTGGAAGTCAGAAAGAGATGTTGATAGGAAGAGGATGGTAATTGAGGGCACCTATTCAAATTGTTAGATACCTCAGCGCTTTGCTCTTCCTTCAGTTCTTATTTTGACCAGCACACTTCTAATTCTTCTTGAAAAGAGAAGACCCCATTCCTGCACAAGTGGTTTCATGTATTCTCAAAGCCTTAGTCTCATCACCTTTGTTTTACACAACGATATTACTGTAAATGGCTAGATTGGAGGTATTACTTTTAGTATACCATGATGTTGCCAGACAAGTAAAGCTTCATGCTGTGGTAAAAGTATTCCTATTGCCTATTTGAAAAAAAATAGTTTTTATCCTGCTTTAGTCTGCAGCCACAAAGTGGAGGGGACCAATTACCCTACCCACCTATTCAGTTCATCAACACGTTTATGAATTGCTGCTGATGTTCAGGATCAGCAACTCATTCATGTAAGAAAGTGAGCGGTTTTCCAGTCAACTCAAGTGAGTGAGTCAACAGGTGTTGCACTTAATT
Source organism: Dermatemys mawii (assembly GCA_007922305.1). Lineage (NCBI taxonomy): Eukaryota > Metazoa > Chordata > Testudines > Dermatemydidae > Dermatemys > Dermatemys mawii. The sequence goes on along the minus strand of ML677334.1, from coordinate 44,265,427 downwards.
CTCAGTGTATGGGATTTGTATATCATATTTGTGGGGGTGGGAGTGGAAGAGCTCAAGATATGGTTTATAAGAGAAAAAAATGTATTACACAGACAATGCTAGAGAACGTCTACATGTTGTATCAGTTTGTCTCAAAAGCAGAAGAAATACAGAACATTAACATTTGTAGTAACAGAGCAAAAGCACTGAAACGAAAGGGCTTTGCTGATGGGGTGATTTCAAGCTCAATTGCTCACTGCCACTTGGACCAATTGCCAGTTAGGTCATCGACTATGTGAAGAATGTCCTAATGACAAAGAAAAAATTCACACCGCAATTGTTGCTAGAGTTCATTTGCTGCCAGTGATGACCTGAACAATTCTATGCTTCACCCCTCTAAGCTTATTTCACTAACAGTTTTGGTTGAGCTAAACAGTTGGGCCATATCTGTGGCTTGTTTCCAGGACACACCTTAACTTTTTCTGATAAAGTAAGTTGAAACTTTCACCGGAAGCTGAACTTTTGCCCAATACATTAAAAATGACAACTTGGTTCTTTATATATGGATCAGCTGAGTTAGAAGTCAAGCACAAGAGTATAATAAAAAATGGAAGATGACATTCCCACAAAATACTATTGCCACAGATTAACCTTTATTCACAATTCTATATTGGGCTAATAATCTGTTCACATTGCCTTATCAGCTCAGAATATTTCTTTGGGTTGTCATGCACAAAGAGGCTCCTCCCAGAAGCATCTCTATTCAGGAAAGCACTAAGTATTTACTTAACTTTAAGCATGCTTGTAAGTCCTGCTGAATGAGGATGGACCTAAGCATGGGCTGAAGTGCTTTCTTGACCTAATGTACTCAGTCTCATCTACACTTAGCAGTCTTCTGGCTATTTGTCGGAAGGGCATGCCATCAAATTGGCATGGGGACCTTCAGAACCGTTTATGCAGATGGCATCCATCTTCTTTCTGTAAATCCAGGTTGTGACACATCCAGGGTACAATCTAGACTGATGAACAGTTGTGTCACTTCAGCCCTCTGACCTGGGTTTTCCTTTACATGGCTTTGCTACTGTGGCCACCCCTCCTGATTTGCTCACACACAGCCCTCAGCAATTAAATCACTCCCAGCTCTATTGTCTGAGTGCTGCAGCCAGCCACTCTTGAATTACAGTGCAGATTGACACCAGCACGTTCCCAGGCCCAGAAATGTGCATCTTATACTGTCTAGTCTTCACTTGGACAATACAAGTTCATGTAAAATCCGTCAGAGGAAAGAGGATAAAACATATTGCATTACAATGCCTCTATACAAATGTATGGTACATCTTCACCTTGAACTCTGTGTTCAGTTTTGATCACCTCATATTAGAAAGAACACCGATGAGGTATAAGCGAAGGAAATGCCAATGATTAGAGATTTGTGGGAGAAGGGATAAGCTCTATATGAGGGATTAAAAAGACTAGGAATAGTGAATTGGAAAAGAAGAGAAGCCAGGATAGATGTAGAAAAGCAAGGAACTCTGTAGAGAAAGCCATTCATACGCCCCCATTTCCTTTTGCCTGTAATACAAAACAAGAAGACATTCAATGAAATTAAAAGACAACAAATTTAAAAAACCTTGCAACAGGAAATGTATTTTGCAAAGCATAATTAACCTTATCAAGTTCATTGCCATAGGGTATTCTTGAAATAGTGTAGTGTGACTCAAAACAGGATTAGCAATATGGTATATATAAATAAGAACGGTATTTACCTATTCTAGGATATAGATAAGGACTCTTTGTCCACATGCTTCTGTGCATAAAATTATTGCCATCTGGAGGCAGGAAGAGTTTCCTCTCTTTGGTATAAATTTGCACAATGGGCCAACTGTATTATGTAGGTTCATGTTTTCTTTTAAATCATTAATCACTGAGCATTGCCAAAAATCAGGATATCACAGTAGATCTGTTCTGGTGCAGCATTTCCTAACTTCCTAATTCTTGTTTTCAAAGTCAGAGGATGAGGATTGTCATGACTGGTAAAAATCCCCAATGGGCCCTCTTGAGAGTCTCTGTTTGGGAAATAGCAGCTGAGTTAACCTCAGAATAGGGAAAGATTTATAGGAGCAAGAGGATGAAGTGTCCTCATCACTGAAAGCACCTTCCCAAACTCCAGTTCTGGGAACACAGGGTGGGGATAAAAAAGAATCACACAGAGTACCAGAGTGGGTGGCAGATAGGAAACACTAGCTCCTGTAGGTCAAAGGCACATATCTGTAGTCCTCATTGGGCAAAACTCCCTTTGAAGAAAATGGGAGTAAATGCTGCAAGATTTTTTTTTAAAGAAAAATCAAAGACCCAAACCTCAGTAAAATGAAAGAGCTTGATTGTTTTTTCTTTTTTCCTCAAGTGTTCACAGCTCATTTCTTTTTGCCATAAAGCACTCTACTTTTAAATCCCCCTTGGCTATAATTAAGATCTCCCTTGGCTGGCGAGTTTGGAGTGCTTTTAGCTAAAAAAGGAAAATAAACCTCCTTAACTTGTTAGGGGATCCAAGCTTTGTAATAGAATAATTAACAACAATGCATTACTCCTCATTACACACCAAGCTCTCTTAAATATGGGATCAGTTAAATCATGATTACACATCAACATCTCCTGTTTCTACCTGTCAGATGCCAGGACCTAAAGATTTAACATTTCTACCATCTCTGTTAGCTACTAACTAAACAGAAGATTTTTGCTACAGAAAAAAATATAGCCTGGTTTAAAACTCAGCTCCTTTAAAAAAGGCTCTCTTTCTCTCCAGAGCAGATTTTTATTGGAAAAGGGCTGTGTTTCAATTCTGAGAAATTGATCTGAAGGAATAATAGCTTAGTTGGATAAACTGTGGTAGACTGCTAGTCCCAGCAGTATTGGCAGGAGAGGGCAGAAACAGGTTAGCAGTGCCGGATATTATTTATGGGAAAGTAGTCTTTCTTGTTTTCTTTCAACTGAAAGCGAGAGAGAGAGAGAAAAAAAAGAGAGTCAAAAAATAGTTTCTACTTATGATAACCAGTTTATTTAATGATCAGAGCCTCTCATAAAACAATAAATCAGATTATGCCTGATGTGATTTCTCATCTTCAAAAGAATCTTTAAGTTCACATTAAGGATAGCAAATTTAATTTAGTTAGTAATTAATAATCTGGCGTACATCTACCCACTTTCTCCAAGGATAGAATCATCACACATCATTCGGGTGTATAAAAATCTCAGTAATGATTTCCAGTCCCATCCATCTTTCTCTTGATATGCATTTGCACTTGGATATGAAGAAAATATGCATATTTTACTCAACTTTAAAAACTGTCAACATTTTCTTGTTTGCCCACTGACTTTGTGTGCCTAACCAGTGACGCCTTAATGGGGTCTGATTTTCTGAAATACTGAGCAATCAGCCTTTGAAAATCAGGTCTCTTTAAAGTATGCCAAGTAGAACACCAAAAAACTGATTCACTGTTCACTTTAGACTTTTTAAAATTTAAGCCTGCCTCTATTTATATAAATACTATGCAGACTCTACATAAGGATGGATACTGTAGTGGTCTCAAACCCATTATTCATTATACCAACTGCTGTTTGGAGAACTGTATGAAATGAATTCCTAGTATCTGTATCATAAAAGCAAGAGGCATTTGTGTTAGTAAACTCAGTAGACACTCAAGGGATTGACTGGCAGACTGGCTATTGCCTCACCCCAAACAGGGTCCCTTCAGCATGTGGTGGTGAAGGGGCAAGGAAACTTTTTAGTCTCCATGGTTCTCAGTCCAATACTTTCCAAAAATACAAACTGCCATTTTGAAAAAAAGCCCCATAGGCGTTAAGCAACACAATATAACTCCTGTTTAATTATACGAGGCACGTAGCAATTCCACTGTGGCAGGTTCCAGGAAACACACAGTGGTGTGTAGTTTGCTGCTGCTCCTGTTCTCAGTTTTAGGCACTACTTGCCACAACAAACATGCTAGTCAGCCTGGGTGTGGGTATGTCACTTTTTCTTATGACTGTGACATGGGCCCTGACTCTCAGTTGTGCTGTTCCTACAGTTAGGACAGGGACAGTTGGAGGGGAGCAAAGGTGACTTGAAGCCACCATTGAGCTTCTCATATTCTGGGGATGGATCTGCCTGAACTCCTGGTGTAAATTAGAGCAGCCTCAGTGCTGCTCTGTTTTATCGTATGGTTTCCATGATCCTCGATCAGCCCTTATGTACAGCTCTACACCAGGAAACCCTCCTGCACAGGAGCATTCACAGAATAATCTTCTACTGGCCCAGCTCATCAACATGTGGAGCAATAGTTTGTTCTGATCTCAAACTTCATTTACTGGAATGTGCCTAATATTTTGGAAACAGGCTTGTTATTCTGATAATAAATCAATAACACAACAAAAGGAGAAATGCTGGATAAATGCTAGAGTAAATGTTGCTGCTGATTTCATAGTAAAATAGTATTTTACCATATCTTGAAATGCCTGGATTAGATGGTATAAATAATAGGTCATGCTGGAAAAACGTTAACGAGAATACAAAAATGTGTGTTAAGTCATCAGGCATACAACTTCTTAGTGATGATTATATTATAAAAGCCTTAACTGTAGGGTACAGGCTTACATGTAATGTCTGTTTAACCATTTTTTCAAAAACATGTAAGACACCTAAGTAAATTCACACAACCTAAATTTGTACACTCTAAGAATTTGTCAATAAATTGGTTAGGATCCCAAAATAAAAAATATGTTATTTGTATTTAAGGTTTGGTATTTGCTAAAGGGGAAAAAGAAATGCTGTTCCATGTTTTTCTTTCAGAAAGTTTGCTTGACTATTATCAGGAAACACTTCATAGATCAAACAACGAGGACTAAGTTAGAATAGATATAAATAAATATGCTTTGCTGAATTAGATGTTTATGTTTTGATATCTTGATGGATAATTTCTCTGTTTAATTTTAAGCATTTCTTAGATTTTTATCTATTTAAATTTTCACTATTGCAAAAAATTATGTGGGTTTTTAAATTTTTTATCAGTTTAAATTTTCATAATTGCCAGAAATTATGGGGAGGGGGAGAGAATCAGACAATTATTTATGAGAATAGACATCAACATTCAAAAAGTTAAAGATGTATAACTGTTAAAACACAAATTGTTTACATCACATGTCAAAATATACAATGTAAATATTCTTAAATCAATCTACTAAATTATCAAAGCAGTGTTTTTCTTTCTTTGTCTATCTGTAAATTTAGATTCTCATCAAAAGAAATATTTTTTCATTGGTTTGTGTATGGAGTAATTTACATTTATGAACGTTTACTGATTCAAATAAAATCCTTCCAAGCCTTTAAACAGACAAGAAATCCAAAAAGTGTGTTTCTTTGTGCTGCTGAGCTACTTGAAGAATAATCATTCTTCTCTCTGCATGACAGACAATTGAGCAATTTAGCCAAGATTTTCAAACAGGGGTGTATAAAATTAGTGGCCTGAGTGTCAGAGGTACTGATCACCCATAAGTTTCATAGAGGCTGCTGACATAGGTGACTTTCTTACTTGCTTTTTCTTAAGGTATTAATAGTCTTGTCCCATATTTATCAGATTTCCCAGGACCTTTCAATAAATCATATCTTGCATCCATTTGCTGTGCAAAACATCCCATGACTTTCTATGCCATCTGAGAAACCAGAAGTTATCCTACTGTATATTTGGACCTAATATTCAGGTGTAGTTATTTTAAAATGACTGTGTAGAGTAACAGTTTGTCTACACTTACCGGGAGGATCAACAAGTGTTGATCGATGCATCAGCAGTCGATTTAGCGGGTCTAATGAAGACCCGCTAAATTGACCGCAGATTGCTCTCCATTGACTGTTGTACTCCACTGGACTAAGAAAAGTAGGGGCAGCCGAGGGGAGAGCATCTCCCATTGACATCATGTAGTGTGGACGCCGTGGTAAGCAGACCTAAGCTACATTGATTTGAGTTACACTATTAATGTAGCTTAGATCAATTTCCCATGTAGTGTAGACAAGGCCTAAGACAACCCAGTTCAGTGACAAGGAGATTTCAGTGACAATCAGTTTTATTTTTCTGCTCTCATGTGAGCATCTAGTGATGATTGGTGATCTAATTCTTCCATTTTGGTCTCCACTTTACCATTAAGAAGCTAACATGAAAGGCCACCACTCATGCAGGACACTGTTTCTAAATGTATGATACACTGAGAGGAGAGGGTGATCTGGTAAGCCTTTGGAGTAATAACTCAGAGACTGAAACACAGCCAGGATGATGCATTTACCTACTATAACATTCAAGCTTTGCTGCCCCTTCCCTGTCCCTGAACATTCTATTTTCCATGACTGATCAAAGGTTAAGAGCTGAGATGGATGCAATGCCCTGAAATATTTATTAAAATCTCAGACCTGTATCATCTTGCAACTGCCATTTTGCCTAACTATTATAAACTACGAGAACCATTTCTGCAAATGACTATACTTTTTCCATGAGGCATTTCATGAATAACCAAACTGGCTTTTAATAGATATTTAATTTAAAAAACAACAAAAAACTCCTTCACCTCCCTGCCTAATGGTTTCACTTTCCGCCCACACATAATTGTATAAAAAAATTACAAAAATATTAAGATTTTTGAATACGTGGCTTTCTACAGTTAGAAAAAGCAAAATTTAGGTTGCATGTTCAAGCTTAATTAGTTTCCCTTGTTTGTATGCATACATACAAGCACCCATGGAAAAAGAATTAGTGGGTACTTAGCATCCACCAGCAGCTAGCTCTTCTCTTCCCCCTCAAGCGCTTTCTGGTCGGGGGCAGAGTCTGGGGCCTAGAGGAAGCCGGTGCCTGTGCCCTCTCACCAGCTTGTATCATAGAACTCTGCTTCTTACCCCTCTTTTTGATTCAGACTGATTCCTCTTTCTCTTGGTGCCACAGTGGAGAACTGAGAGTACAGTAGAGAGTCTCCTTGTTCCCAGTGTCTGGGGCCACAGCAGCAGCTGGAAGAGGCAACTACAAGGAAAGTCCTGATCAGCCCCTGTAGCTAGGATAGAGCATGCTCTGTTGCTCAGAGATCAGCACAGGCACCATTCAGCTGGCACACAGAAGCTGAGAGGGGATAGAGCATGCTCAATGTAGATGGAATCTTCTAATATTTAGTTGCAAAACTCTTTCCAAACCTATAATGACCTGTGATTTTCAGAAGAGTATAATGTGGCCAAAGTTGGATAGATTTTCACAGGGGAAGGAAAATATTCATTCCCAACTCTTCTGCCAAATTTAAGTCTCTCCTCCAAAGCATGGAGATGTTAGAGCTTTTTAGTTTTTTTACACAGGCAAAACAACATTGTTTACTCTAAACTCATTCTCAGAAATGGCTGAGCCATTTTAGCTTTTTTTTTTTTTCCAGGGCGGGAGTGGGGAGATTTTAAAAAAGAGCCTAAGACAGACCCCTAGCCTGGAAAATTTCAGACCAAACAATTACAATTTTGCAAAGTTATAGAAAAGGAAATGTTAAGCAACCTTAAAAATAAGCATTGCTACCAGCTCTGCCTATAATACCTGTTTAGACCTCACCATGTGGGGCTTGGCTTAATTTAGTAGAGGTATAAGTGGGCCAGTTCTTACTGTTGTCAGATGAATTTGACCTTTCTACTCCAGTAAAGTCTCATCTTGGAAGCTGCTCAGTGGAGAGAGACCTTTATGGCCATGCAGAATCCCATTAAAGTCAATGTGGTTCTGCAAAGTTTACCCAAGAGGAGCAGCTAGCAGGATCAAGGCTTTAGATGGTGAGTTCTTTTAGGTCAGGTCCTTGATTTCATCCATATTTGTAACTAAAAACTAACAACAATGCAGAATAAGTTTGGGCAAGAGCAGGTTTCTCTGAACACAAAGACACTCAGTAGCCATCAGTACAAGTCTACTTAATTACCTCAAAAGTAGTCGGTGTGATGATCTCAAATCTCTGTTGCTTGGGCATTTGAAATATAGTATTTTTGCATATCTGCTGGCATTTAAGTGGGATTTATTTATTTAGTGAAACACATGACTTAACTTTGGCTACTAAATTCTATTACAAACTAAAAACAAATTGCACTGAATAAAATAGCAGAAAAGTGACAAGATGTGGAAGAAAAGTAACCACACACCGTCAACAAAAACCAAAAGTAAATAAATGCACCTAGCATTGTGCCCTGAAAGCTATCAAATTCTACTCCTACAGAGGTAAGGTCACAAGCTGGGGTTCTTTCAATGAGAAATATCCTGCTCCATTCCCTGCATAGTGAAGTTCTAGGAGCAGAGACAGAATGCTTGCTGATTGCAGTTGCACAATGGGGTATAGAGTGCAAAGATGTTTCTCAGGCAACTGAATCCCAGATCAAATCAGGGCTTTACAATGATCACTTCAGCTGTGCAAAATATTCATTAGGAAAATTGAAATGCTCAAAATTTCAGTCTTTTTAGAGGCTGCAAAATCCATGTGAAAATGCAATTGTTTACATTCACGAAAACTGTGTCTAAGTTGGTAGCAAATTTGGTTTCACTTCCTGGATATCAGCAAAAACTCCAGTGGATGTTTTTGTCATACATTTTCAAGTACTGAGCTGGGTTGGTTCGGTATATCACATGGCTGTAATCACATTCATCGGTGCTCCCAAACTCTCTGACTTTGTCCCATTTGCTCAGAAGGATAGCCAACGCCATTTTTTATTTATACGAATACTACCTAGCTTTTACATTGCACTTTGTAACGTTCCCCTGGTGTTATCTGGACCGGTGATCTGCTAGGTCACTCCAATCCTTGGCTCTGGGAGCCAGCCTTACCCTGCCCTGTTGTGGGAATCCCCATTCCTGAGTTGTTCATGCACAGCCTCTGGCATGTTTGCTGCTTGGATTGTGCAACCGAGTGACACTGGTCAACATCTCTGGTCCTAGACACAACCCTAGAAACTTCTGTCTTGCAGTGTTCAATTATGCCTGCTGGACACGGCAAGCTTATATGAGTTCATCAATTTAACAAAGAAATTGATATGTACCATGCTTGTTATCCCAAGAGGAGTCTCTGACATGCTTCAAACCAAACACACTGCTTCAAGTAGAATAAACAGATAAACTTATTAACTACAAAAGATAGATTGAAAGGGATTATAAGTGAAAGCACGACGAGTCAGATTTAGTCAAATGCAATCAAAGCAAGATGCATTCTAATCTGATCTTAACACTTTCAGTGCCCTTACAAAGTTAGATGTGTCTCCCCACAGGCTGGCTGGTTGCCCTTCAGCCAGGCTCTTCCCTTTGATCAGTGCTTCAGTCGCTTGGTGGTGATGTCTGTAGATGGAGGTGGAAGAGAGAGGAAGAGCATGGCAAACATCTCTCCCTTTTATCATATTATTTCTTCCCTCTTGGCTTTGCCCCCATCCCTTCAGGGTCAGGTGAGCATAACCTCATCGTAGACCCTGACTGACCAAGAGAAGGGGGGTAACTCACTGGAGAGTCCAACAGATCTATTGTTGCTGCCTACGCCAACGTCCTTTGCTCCTGTGAGGCTGGGCTGGGTTTGTCCCTTACATGCCCTGATGAGGTGTGAACTGCCCCTCTGTTCCTGGAGAGTTTTGCCTGGGCTTGTTTTAAGCCATGAGAACATGTTTACAGCATGTAATAGGATTCTTGCAGAGCCCTCCTGGCTCCTGCCCCCACTTGACTCAGAAAGTCACTCAGAGCCTTTTTTGCAGTATTCACCTGGTGCTTTATTTACAAGGAGTGTTCCCACCACCTTTAGATCACACATATAGTCCCCTTTTTACAGTCTAGTAGCAAGAGGGAAGGAGCGAGCTATTTCTCCTACTTCCCCCTACTGCTTTTCCATTAGTGCAGCTTCCCTTCTTTCCACCAGCCCTCCTTTCCAGCTGTCTCTGGCTTCCTTCCCCTGGGGCTTTTATCCAGCCCCAACCTGAATAGGCAGCAGCTGTTCCAGCTGCCCCACAACAGGGCTAGCTGTTCTACCCAGCTCCAGTCCACCTCCTTAACTGGAGCTGGAGAGACAGAAGGGTGGCTAAGCAGTTTTTCTGTTTAGCACCCTGTCACAAGCCTCATAACTATATACATGAAATTACAACGTTTAACAATAATGCTCAGTGTGTCATGAGCCTTCTGAAGACACCCAACATGACAAACTTTGCACTAGATATCACACAATCATATTATAAGGATGAATATGGGGGTGCAAGGTGTACCCCCAAGATACAGAGTGTCACACACTTGTCATGAGTACATCTCAGCACTTTACTAAGGAGATCAATATCACCATCCCCATTTTCAGATGGGGAAACTGAGGCACAAGTAGGTGAAATGTCTTGTCCAAGGTCATCCAGCAGGCCAGTGGCAAAGCCAGAAAAGAACTCAAGTCTCCTGAGTCCCAGATCAGTATGTTATCTACTAGGTCATACTGCCTCTCAAGATCGGCTTTAAAATCAAGGAGGGCATATACCTCCCAAAGAAGTAGAAGACAGTGGGGCTGTTCTTCACAGAGACACTAGACAGCTAAGAGCTCACTGATCCTCCTCTGAAGAGGACAATAACAGATGGGTGAGAATAAGAATTGTCAGTAAAGGGTGGCTTGTAGGGCTGGTTAGGGAGAAGGCAGTGAATGTGCCTTCTAAACTGTGGGGCATGCCACCCTAAGGCAGAGCAGAGAAGCGGGAGGTGAGGAGGAGGGGGCGCTGCAGGCCTGGAACAGCTACCACGGGAGGTGGGAAGGGAGCATCACCCAGCTCCACCCCATCCCCAGTTCTGCTCTGGCCTTGGCCGTGGGCCCCACTCCTGGCCCTGAGCCTGGCCTTGTCCCCAGCCACAGCCTGGCTGTGGCTCTGCACCCAGCCATGGGCCTGGTTGCCAGCCTACATCATGGCCTAGCTGCAGCTCCACTCCCATCCTCATTCCCACCCCGAGCTTCAGCCCCTAGCCGTGACTCCATTCCCAGCTCTAGCTTCAGCCCCACTCCCAGCCCCACCCACAGCTGTGGCCCCAGCTTTGGCCTCCTTACCCCTGTCTGAATTCCCCCTCCAACGTAGAAGCCACACCCCCACTCCTGGTCCAGGCTCTGGTGGAGGGCAGACAGGGGTAATTGGGGGCATGACCCTGAAAAGTTTGGGGGCCACTGGCCTAGATAGTTGCATAGTGTGCCAGGATAAAAAGTAGCTTTTCATGTTTTTGAGATTTGATATAAAAAAATTCCATTGTTCCCAAATGTACAAAAATATGAAGTGCTGAGGTCAGAAAAATCTGTGCAAATGGAATGTAATTTTTTGGGGACATAATTTCACAAGAAAATGTCTTTGCATGGACACTTTGAACTTCATCTAGAAGCAAAGAGATAGAGACTTCAGAAGCAAGAATACACATTATGTGCTCTCTGTGGCCCACTCTGATGAGGAGTGTTTTCAGGACAGCCTTCAGTCAGAAGTTTCTTTGGAAGTTCACAAAAGCATGGATAGCCATTGCAAATTCCATATTAATAGGGTTTGGCTGCAGCCATCGGTGAGAGGTGCTATGAACTGCTGCTGCCACCTCAGAGTCATAATGGATCTGTTTAAGAACATGGGGTTGTGAACCATTTTAGGATTATTTATACACCTCGCCACACCATTCCGTTTAAACTGAATGACAGGCATACATCCTTCATACTTTCAGTGGTGTAGACACTTCCTCTGCTTATTCATCTAAATGCACTATTTATTCAACTAGCCTCACTTCCATCTTGTTGAGGCTAAGCCATATCCCACAGTTGCCATTCATCCATATTAAGAGGTCTATTGGTCTACGTCTTGCTGGAGCTACTGGTCCTGGGAGAGAAATTAGCCACCAGTGGATAATATTATATCTACTATACTATAGTGCCTTACCTGGGTTATGGAGAGAATAGAAGAGGGACAATAAAACTTCCTTTAAAAATTGGCAGATGAGGAAGCAAAGATCTTTCCAGTCACAGCTATGGCACTGATCCTGCAAAGGATCTCCAAGCATGGACACTTACTCTTGTATAGAGTCACATTCAAGTCCACAGAGTCCAGACTGTCTTGCAGGTGTGATTCTGTTTGCAAGCTTGGGGTTTTATTCCAGATAGTAACTTCAAAAAACAAAAACATGACCAAAAAAAGTCTGAAAATGCTTTGTCAAATAAAACAAAATTATTATCATTTTAAATCCTGTTAAGGTCTCTGTTACGACAGTTGTTGTGAGTGGCTAAATAGTTTGGTTTTCCCTATTGACCAATACTGTGTCTTTGTAATAGATATTAAGAGCAGAAGGAACAATTATGATAATCTAATCTGACCTGCATAACACAGACCTATGGAATATCCCCTAGTAATTTCTGCATTAAATCCATACCTTTCTTTGTCCCCATTTGAAATTCTACATCCACTCCCCCACCGTCAGTGTTTCATTGCACACCAAATAACCCATGATCATAAACAACATCATCAACTCAAGCAGGTCTGGAGCCTCGGTGTTTTTTTGTTAGTAAGCTGAACACAATGTGTAGATGCTCAGATCACCCCCGTTTTTCTGCCAGCTTCAAACCATTTTTGATTGTTAAGACTGTGTGATGTGTACAGCAACCGCGAGGTGACTTCTTATCTACAAGTAAAAGCTGTCTGATAAATCTCAAAGATGAATAATTTATATAGCAGCAGCAGCTGAGAAAGCAGCATTTCACACTTTTTTCATGTAAAATGTCACATGAATTCCAAATGGACCAAACAAATTTGTATGAGTTTGAGACCTAAATTCACTGCTAAAAGGGGGATGATGGAGGGAGAAGTCTCAGGACAATGAAGCATAGTCGTGATGCTTACTTAAGGAAAGGTATTTTGATCCATCTGTTCCTTTTTTATATTGATTAAAATACAGAAACAAAGTACAACTACTGAAATCAGCGCACAGTAATAATTATAAGACACCCTTGAACAACATCAATACTGCAAATAGGGCTGTTTCTTCCACTCAATTTCAGACCATTTAGAGGAATGCTATAAAGTTAATTTTTTTCCATTCCCTAACCAGACGTTAAGAGCCGTAGTTGCACAGAAATAAGACTGAATATTAACTACTTACATTACTATGTATGCATAGTGCAAAGTTGTTTACATGTAAAATTTAATAAAAGGTGGATGCTCTGGGTACAAGTGGATGTCAAAGGGAAAGGCACAATATCAAATGAAATGGATGGACAATAGCACAAAGAGTAGACATTGGAAACAACAGATCAGCCACAGGAATCCATCTGATGCAGTGAACAGAAAAAGGACCTCAGGGAGAAAGAAGAAATGTTCCAATAAATATACCGGGGTTTGCCTGTGTTGCCCTACAGAAGATGTATATAATATCAGAGAAAAAGCAACCTTATTACCATTGACAGTACTACTAGCTCTGTGTGGCTGCAGATCCCCAGGTCTTTCTGGCTATTTCTGTGGGCCTCCTATCATCACCTATCTGAACACTACTCAGTCACTGAATTTATCCTCACCACACCTGTATGAGTTAGGGAAGTATCCTTACTTTAACAAAAGGGGAACAGAGATTAAGCAACTGCCTACAGTTTTATGGTAAGTCTGTTGCAGAGGTGGGAATTTAGTCTGTCTAGTGCTCACAAGACAGATTATACAGCAGCACCTAAAACTATGACTCAGTACTATTGTGGCGATATGTACAGAAAAAAGAAGTCCATAGGTAACACTTGATGAGTTCCATGGCTATGATGGAAATGTTATTCTGTGCTTTTCAGTATATTCGCAGAACTAAGACATGTGAAAGATCACAACAAGCCACAGGCGGTTGTGTGCTGTAGCTATATTCTGTAATATACTTTTGCTATATCAGGGACTCAGAGTATTCCACCTGCCTTCTTTGTGGATGGTGCCTAGGTTCCCATAATCGCCAACTGATCCCTCCCTCCCCTATTGCAGCTCTCTATGCCCTTGTACATCCCCATGCTGTGTTGTAGTTGTGTGGATGTATTGTTTGTCACATGTAGCTATCCAAGTGTCTTTCTACTTTGGAAGCACTCTATTTCCTAACCACGTCCAGACTATTTTCCACTTTTTATAGGTGTGCAAAGAGGGACAACCAGGTGCACTAATCAGATTTTCCAGAGACCTCATATCTGCCCCTTTCTCTCTCTGTAGCCAGATTCTGGGCTGACAGTCTCATGCACTTAAAACAAAGAGGTATAATGTAACAATGATCTTTAATTGCATTGATTTTTTTCCCAATTAATCTTATAGTAGATTACACAAATCCACACAAAGACCCTAATCTTGAATCCACTGCAGAAGTGAAGCTCTCAATGACTTCAGAGAGCAAGGACAGTGGAATTAGGCCTGAAAAGATAGTTCAGTCCTTTGTCTCAATAACTCTTGGTGGGTATATATTTGTGCATCGCATGATACATTTCTTTGCCAGTTGGATACAGTACCTACATTTTGATTAACATGGCATGGGTCTGAAATATACTCTGATGTGGGATTTGGCTAGGGTAAAAATTATAGAATTCAGCAAGTAGTCTATAGTGAAAGAAGAACCTCTGTAAGTTCAGTTCATATCAGATAAAGTACAGATAGTAATCTGAACTGTCTGAACCTCTTGAATGTGCAAAATTATCCTGGAATAGATCACTTTCCAACCTTCCACTGCCAGAAACAAGAAGGTATGACCTACATGAAATGAAATGTACCTGGGGAAAATGTTAAACCAACATAAAACCTAGAACAAATAAACAAACAAAAAGGTTCACTTTAAAATCTGAGTGAAAGTTGAGGTTGACTCTTATTATATCAAAATTGATCTACTCATCCCTACTACGATTTTCTGAAAGAAATTAAATAGCTTACAGAAAAGTACAAAGATAAAATGGTTTAAACAAAGTGAAGTGCTACTCCGTGTCATCAGCAGAGGGAGCTATTAGGCAGTGTTAGAGAGAGACACTGCAGAGGAAAAGGCATTTAAACAGTGTCTGCAGCCAGCAGCAGAACCCCCTGGACAATGATAAAGTCATCTTCAAAACTAGAGTACAAGCAAGATTACATTTTGCATCATATTTTAAAGTAAGGTAAATGCATTTTTCCCACAAGATAATATTATAGGTATAACATTAATAGTTACGGATTTAGAAGCATAAACATCCTTTCTTCAAGCAGTTTCCACTCTGGGCAAGAAAGAAAAAACTGTTAGCAAAAACCAGCTTACAACAAATCAATTGTAGGCAATGAAGCTATACGCTCATATGTACGAAGATGTTATCTCAAGATTACTAAGACCAAGTGAAATTAATTAAATTATAGTGGAAAAGGAAATGAAGTCAAGATATGATGGTGGTACATACTAGACATTTTTGGTCAAATTTTGCACCAAATTATTCCCCAGGCAACTGCTCTAACTGCAAGTGAAAAGTTGGTTCTATTTACTATTTAACAGAAAATTATTTGATGACTATTTGGGTCACTGGGAACTGTGGGAGCTTTGAATATCAGACCACTTATTTAGATGCTTAATTTTAGTCATTTTCATTCAAAAGTTTTGGGCTTGATATATTGTATAGTTTCCCTCACTGTATGTATATATAATCAATTATGCTCATATCTTAAGCCGATATAGGACCACAGTTTAAAAATATCACATGAAACACCTTTCTTTTGTTATCTAAAAACTCACCACTATTAATTTTTTAACATATTAATCAATGGTAGAAAGTCATGTGAGTGCTTTAGTTGTACCATGAACTATCTGTAACTAGACTTTCTTTCCACATTTTCTTTAAAGAGTAGAAGTGAAATCACAAAATGGGCCAAAAGTTTTAGTCTTAAACATGCTACTCCAGCTGTCAATTAGCCTGAAAGAAACATTTAAAATGGAGAGTAAACTATAGCCACTCCTAGGTTTGGGGGTTCAGTTATGTTCTCTCGAATGGACATATTAGAAATACTAGATAAATCCATCTTTTCAAACCTCATAATGATAAATAGTTTCTGGGGGTTTAAATACATTTAATTGGTACGGCTATCAACATTTTCAAAATTCTTCTCTTTTTTACATAAATGTTTTCCCCCTTTTTTGTGTGGCCATCCATTTTAATCAAAAGAATATTCAACATTTTTATATACAAACAAGAATATTCCAAGCTATAGCACAAAAGATTAAGGACTTTAAAGATTGACTTGCTCCTATTCAAGTCAATGGAAAACCTCCCATTGAGTTGAATGTTGCAGGATCAAGACATCTATGTCCCACTCTCCCTCACAAATAAGCAGGATTTTGGAAGGGATATATAAAGGCTTATTGTTTTAAGGAATAAGCCAACCTCTAACTAATGGAAGTTAGGAAACAACTTTTCCTGTGTGTTAGTTGTTCCATAACTGGTGCTGATTTCTTGCACTTTCCTCTTAAGTATCTGGCACCAGCCAATGTCAGAGAGAGGATACTGATCCAGTACCATATGGCAGTTACTCAGTTCCTCTAATTTTAAACCTTTTACCTCTAAGAATGTCAGATTTTATCACTTGATTGCAAATTATGAGTAAGGAGCTGCTAGGAGAGCATACCTCCCTAGTGTCTGAAAAACAACTCTTAAGGAACAATAAAGAACTCATTTTGTCCATGGTATTTGAACAGCAGTCTCGACACTACAGCTTCTCTGATAGAGACGGATGGAGCAGAATGGATCTGTTTGTATGTGCTGGATACCAAGAACCAAATTCTGACCTCAGATGTGGGGACAGAACTTCTATTGAAGTCAGTGGGAGTTCAACGCAGAGATCAAGGGCATGGTTTGAACCCAAATTCCATTCAAATATCTCTGATAGTATACAAAGTTGATGAAGCGATCCACATTTTTGCTGTTGACAATGGAGCTTATATCAATAAGACCGTTACAGATGTTTCAAAGGGGTTGTTTGCATATTTCACACACAGTACATTACTTGTTTAATTCACATAATGGGCCTTATTGTGGGTAAATTGAAAAGCCTTTCACAATTACCATGACCCTAGGGAAACTGTTTAAAAAGCAGATTTCTTTATCAGCTGAAAGATGGGCATGGTATTAGCAGCTTTTGAGAGGAAGTGATCTTGTCAAAAGAGCCACAATACCACTACTCAAAATTACAGTTCCTTGCGTAGCTGTTTATCAAACAGCAAATTTGAAAAAATGATTTACTGAAAAGGAGACTGAAGACACAATAAGCATCTTTACATAATGCCAAAGAGACTACATCACATCTCACCCTCAAACTTCTTGGTCCCTAAGCAGTGTTGTTGTAGGTGTGTCGGTCCCAGGATATTAGAGAGACAAGGTGGGTGAGGTAATGTGTCTTATTGGGCTGACTTCTGTTGATGAGAGAGACAAACTTTTGAGTTTACATTGAGCTCTTCTTCATGTCTGGGAAACATACTCAGAGCGTCACAGCTAAATATAAGGTGGAACAGATTGTGTAGCATAAGTAGCAGAATGTACTTGTTTGGGGAAGCAGTTGAGAGTGTTTTTTAAGGTGTATATCCCTGACTTTCTCCTCAGAGCATATTCTGTGGCATCTGAGTGCCTGGCTGTAAATAACAGATTTTTTTAGGGTGGTTCCTGGAGCTTTACATGTAGGTTTGGTGATCTGTGGTATAACATCAAACAACTACAACCCATATGTTATAGAAACCCCATCCTGAAAGAAATCTTTCTTGAACCCCATCTTTTGGCAAGCCCCCCACCTCTCTAAGTTCATCACCAGAAGCAAGTTCCCAGCAGACAAGGACACACCAACTGAAAGTGGCACCAAATCCTGCCAGAACAACAGATGCAAAACCTGCCAACGCATCTCCACTGCTATAATGGTCAACACTCCTCACAACATGTCTTTCAAGATCCATGGGTCCTACACGTGCCTATCACAACATGTGGTGAACCTCATCCAGTGAACTAAATGTCCCAATAACAACAATGTGAGTGAAACCAGATACTCCCAGGAAAATGATAAAAGACAAAAATACCATATGGCCTGTGAGTGAACACTTTCCACAAAGCAAACACTTTTATACCTGATCTCTCAGCCATCATCCTCAAAGGAAACCTGCACAATACACTTTCAAAAGACTATCCTGGGAGCTTAAATTTATTTCTTTGCTAGACACTAAAAATCACAGACTGAAGAGAGACATTGGATTTATGGTTTAGTGCAACAATCTACAACCCACCAACAATTGCCTCCTTTCTCCCACCACCCATGTTTGGAGGGATATTAACAGGCCACTTCACCTTGAAATGAATGTTAACTAGTTATGTTAAAGAATATGTTCCACCTTACATTTAGCTGTGACATTCTGAGTGCATTTTCCAAACCTGAAGAAGGGCCCTGTGTGAGCTCGAAAGCTTGTCTCTCTCACCAACAGAAGTTGGTCCAATAAAGATATTACCTAACCCACCTTGTCTCTCTTCTTGGGACCAGTTCATTTCAGGGTCCAGTTCTAGTTGCATGCCTCAGACTCGAATGTCTGTTGCCTGTGTAAAGTAACTGCCAAGGGGGTATAAAATGCTACCTTTCTGACTTGCTAGCATTTTACACCTATTTTGTAATGGTGTAAATGGACTGCACAAGGTGCAGGGTTATAGAGAATCAGCCCGTGTTGTTGGGTTTTTTTTTAATAATCCACCATGTAATTGACCCAGCCTGGCTCCCTGAGCCTGTATTCCTCTCATCCTCTCCCTGTTCTCTGCTGAGTACCAGAGTCCTTTCTGTCCCTGCACGCAATCTTGCCACTGTTGGGTGCCAGAGCCTTTCCCACTGCAGCTTCTGCCATCTGGAATAGCATTTCTGTATCTCTCCACTTCATTGACCCTCCGTCTCTGTGCATCTCTCTCTCGCTTTTCTCCTTTGCTTACGCTTCATTTTTATCTCTCCTTCTGTTATTTATTATTTAACTCTGTAAAGCTTCTCAGGTTGAAGCTTCCCTGAAAGATGAAAAATGAAATAAAAGGACACACGTTATGTTAATGAGATCTTTGTGAGGGTTTTGGATAAAGGATCCTTTATTTGAAAACTTAATAGCAAGTTGGAAATAGATACACACACACACACACACACACTACTTCCACACCTTCCTTTTAAAGGAGACTTGTTTTTGAGGGGCAGTTTCTCTAGAAATGTGAAAACTACTCATAATTCTGTGCAACTCATCTGAACAGATTTTGGTCAAAGATTTCTGTCACAGTGAATACTGGAAATGGTTCAGCATCCGTCATGCTCATCCCAAACTATTGTATCTTGCTCGGGATGTTATATCATGCCCATCACCATGGTATCTAGAGCATCCTTCTATGGGACACCACACAATGTAACTAGCAGCTGGCATGTGTGGTTCTTTTTTCCCCGTTAAGAAAATTTGTGTCTGGAGAGTATTTGAATTGTGATCCACTCATTTTTGTTTGTTTTGTGAAATGTGTTTTTATTAGTGGAGGCAATCAAAGAAACGTACCCAGCATTTGGAAAGTGGTCAGCTGGGAAGAGAGTCTTTGGTTTCTGCAGGAAGGAGTTCCACAGCCTTGGTCTGCCTCCCAAGAAAACTGCCCTTCACAAATGAGTTTAACTCTTGTGGGGGACAGTTCCATTGTGCCAGTGAAGTTAGGGCTGCCAATGTTCTAATCCAACAAAACCCCTTCTCTTCCTTGAGGCCCTGTCCCTGGTCCTGCCCCTTCCCCAAGGCCCTGCCTCTGCCCTGCCCCTTCTCCAAGACCCTGCCTCTGCACACTCCATCTTCTCTCCCTTCACTACTCACTCTCCCCTTTCCCGTCTCACCAGGCTTAGGCAGGAAGTTGGTGGTGCGGAGGGGGCTCCATTAGGGGCCAGGAATGAGGGGTTCATGGTGCAGGACAGGGCTCCAGGTTGGGGCTGAGGGATTCAGAGTGGGGGAGGGAGTGTGGGCTCCAGCTGGGGGTTTGGACTGTAGGGTGGGGCTTGGGATGAGGGGTTTGGGGTGATAGAAGGAGCACCAAGTTGGGGCAGGCGGTTGGAGTGTGGGGATGTGAAGGCTCCACTGGGGGTGTGGGCTCTGGAGTGAGGCTGGGGATGAGGGGTTTAGGAGGGGACTCTGGGCTGGGAAAAGGGGCTGGGGTGCTTGTGGGGTGAGGGCTCTGGCTGAGGGTGTAGGCTCTGGGCATGAGGAGTTCAGAGTGCAGGAGGGGTCTGGAGCAGGGTGTTGGGGGGTCCTGAGTGTGGAAGGGAGATTAGGTGAGGCAGAGGACTCCAGGTTGGGGCAGGGGGTTGGGGTGTGGGATCCTGATAGTACTTACCGTGGCTCCTGAAAGAGACCACCAGGTCCCTGCTGCCTCTAGATGCATGGGCAGCCAAGGAGGCTGACCAGTGGGAGCTGCGGAGCAGTGTGCGGAGCTTCCTTGGCTGCCCCTGCGTCTACAGGCTTCTAGGAGCTAGGGCAGACAGGCAGCCTGCCTTAGCCTCGGGCCTTTGCTGTGCTGCCAACCAGACTTTTAATGGCCTGGTCAGTAGTGCCGACTGGAGATGTGATAGTCAACTTTTTGACCAAGCGTTCTGGTCAAAAACCAGATGGCTGGCAACCCCAAGCGGAGCAGAGGTGATGAAGATGGTCCAAGACCATGAGAAAAGCTTTTAGGTATCCTGGACCCAAATAATTACGTCCAAGATCTTCTAAACTAAGAGGCTAACATTAATCTACTAAATCTTTACTTAGGATTGTGAAAAAGTGATCTGATTTTCAGAAGTACTGGGCACACAGTTCAAGTTTCTATTAAGCACAGTAGTTTAGGCTCCTGTTTCTTTAAATAGCTAGGCCAAATGTTAGGACCAAGATCAGTGAGAGCTGTGTGTGATTAAAGAATGTAGGGTTCTCTTTCTTTCCTTCTTCCCTCCCCCAACAGACGAAAATGTGTGTGTGCTTGTAACGGGGGGTTCTGCAGAATGGCCACTCATTGTCAGTCCAATGTAACGGGGCAGGTAGCCTAGTGGTTTGAGTCTCAGCCCCGTTTGGTTGAGGAACCTCAGTCTTTAAGGCTGGGGGAGGACCCAGGCCCTCTCTCTCCACCAGTCCTCAGTTCAGGGCCCTGTGTATGTCAACTCATGAACAGAGTAGGAGCCCTGAGCCACTTTCTATCAGCCTGTTTTGTTTGGCCTCTCAAGTCCAATTTGCTGGGTGGCTTGCTTTCCCTGTAGTCCCCTCTTGGGTCTTGGTTAGCATCTTAAGGCAGTCCCAGGCTCCTTTGGGTGGGCAGCCACAAATTGGTGAGGATGAGACCCACACTGTATCACTCAGTTACTTCCAGTGCTGGAGGCTCCTAGATCTTCTTTCCAATCTCCCTTGGCTGGGGAGACACTGCATACTGCCTGGGGCTGCCTTGGCTGGCACGCTAGTGATTTTTCCCCTCAAGTAGGGAGGCAGCTAGCTCCTGCCTCTTCTCAAGTCAGGCCTGAACTCTCTCCTTTACTCCCCTCTCCTGAGATGTAGATGCCATTCACAAAAGTGTTTGAGTAGGAGTTAGTGCCCACTGCACCGCTTTGTACTCTAAAGCCAAGTGGTTAGGGAACTCACCTGCTATTAGGAGAGCCAAGATAAAGTCTCTGCTGCAAAAAAACAAACAACAAAGTGGGGACTTAAACCCATGTCTTCTGCATCCTAGGTGAGTGCTCTAACCAGAGGGCTACTGAGTATAAGGAGTGGAGGGGGGGCAAGGGTGACACCAATACCTCCTCCTTTGAGTTTGTGAATGGCATTTCCAAATGTCCTTTGCTTTTAAGCAGTTAAAAATGCTCAAAAACAAAACAAAAACAATTGTTTGATCCAAAACCATCTCTTTCCATTTCTTTGTTTTGCTGAAAACACTTAAAAGTTTCATTTTTGGTCTATCCATAATGAACTTTCCCCCTTAAATTTCTGGTCTGGCCAGCAAACCAAAACATGGATTATTTGCACAGACTTACACCGAAACTAGCTGAACTGTCACTGTCCTGTTTTAATTATCATGATGCCTGCTGAAACAGAACGAAGTTTCACTGTGCACATCATGTTTTTCAAACAGCACCAAAATCTTTCAGAAAAGAGTTCACAGGGAGTGTTAGTCTTGTATTGCAGTGCAGAACAAAATGACTCTGTGGAACGGATTTTCTCTGCAGCAAGTGTCAAAATGTTATTGTTGACTCTTTTAACAAAGCATATATTTGAGCATTTTAAAGTCATGTACTGATACTGTGATTCATTTAATGGTTCATTTCATTAAACTATTCTGCCATGGATGTTTCGACAATTATGTTATATAGCTACAGAAGTTACTGCCAGGGGGTCGAGTGCTTTGGCCACTTCATGCACTGGATTCCCAATGAAGTTGATGAGAGTTTTGGATGTAGAATAGTTGCAGGCTTGCAGCCAGAATGCTATATTGTTTGTGCCACAAAATACAAGAAGTCTTTTCATAATATTTAGGTCTCAGACACCACAGAATATACAAAACCCTCAATGAAACCTAACTTCTAGCTCTAACATTCACATGTCAGATTATCCCTGATTTACAAAATTATTTCTAGCGCTCATTACAAACATGCAATATAAGTTCCTTGTAGAATATTTATAAAGCTTGCCCCTGTCACTCACATCTGGGTTCATTTAAAGCCAAGGAAAATAGTTTGTGTTGTGACAAGTACAATATGTGAACATAGAAGTTCTGATACTAGATGGCCCACTTACACATATCCTTTGTCATTCATATGCCTACAATTGCTTGGATCATCAACATAGCTGCAAGCATAAATCTAATATTTACTCATAAAAACAACTAGACATGAGTTGTGTGCACAAATATCTGATTTACAAGCGCAGTTACAGTTGGAGTTCATGCAATGCATATGCAGATTGCACAAGAACAACTGGCCTTTAAAAAAATAAAAGACAGGACTAAACATGCAGCCCTAAAACAATGCTCAGTTCTTTCTTAGCACAACATACCCTTCCAGTAGTACTTTAACATATATGGCTTCGTAGCTCATTTGATTATGAAGTGTTGCCCTTTGCTAATATTCTTTTAAATTTGCTTTTTAAAAGTGGTACTTTATTATCAGTCAGGCACAAAAGAGAAACACTCTACTTTTATGGGATCAACTGCAGGATATAAGAACTAAAATGTAATCTTTTCATGCTGTATTAAAAACAAGGAATAATGAATTAAACCAAATTTTCATTGGCATTATTCAGTCATTTGTTAATTCATTTGTCAGCACATTTGAAAGAGAACAGAAGTGGCATCATCTTATATTGTGTGTGGCAAACAACTGTCACAGATGGACACAACACTAATGATGTCACAGCAAATAACATGAATTACTGCATTAGAAAACTCCTGATAATATAGAGTCTCTGCTCTGATTAGCAGTCTGAGTGAATCTCTTTGTGCTTATTGTGCAAAGGGGTCAATCTATAGGTACCCTTTCTGGGTATGCAAGACCCACACAGAGCAAAATAATGCATTTTTGTTATGTTGCAGGAGAGGGGCAATATATGGAGAAGCCAATCGGGAGAAACTGCTAAAGTGAGATTTAAAGTGAATCCCTGCAGGGAACAAGGAAGGTGAAGAAAAGGCCAAGTCACCCATAAATGAGGGCATAGCTAATGGATCAGTACACAGGTGAAGTATAATAAAATATTGTATGTTTTTTAATGTTATTTCCAGACAAAGATCAAACATAAAATAAAGTTGTTGTATGTAATGTATCATAGTGTAATACTTATGAGTTATGTCTTCAATTATCCTGTGCTATATTCTTCTAATGTAATGTGTATCTTTAAATATCCAGTCTCATTCCTTGCATGCCTCATTTTTCTACATGTACACAAAATGAGACATTCAGCCTTTAATCATTCAGCTGATAACTGCAGCATAATCACTTCTGGGAATCTATTAAACTAATGCAAAAACTTAGCAAAGCAATACAAAGTTAAAGATTGAAAAGGGAAAATTGGAAAAACTAGTTTGTCTAATAGCCCCTTATTGAGTTCAAGATGCCTGGGAAGCAAAAGGATTTTTCAGAGGTTCCCTTTCAGATGTTGTGGTTGAAAGGATTAAAGCATTATTGTTTTTGAGGGAAAAATATGACATTTCAATGTACTATAGTGTGTAGCACTGTACATAGCAATTCACAGTTTTTCCAGTAATACAAAGCAATAATGCCACTGAACATGCAATAATATGCAGTATATTTTCCCAGTCATGTTGTTTCAGGTTTATGATGGCAACAAAACCCTAGAGGTTTGGCAGCTCAGAAAAACTAACTCAAGTCTTTTTTCAGGACTCCCCACACTTCTGGACTATCCCAACAACTTCTTTTTCTTTCCATCCAGTTAGAGCCTTCTGATTCTCCATCTCTCCAACTCTTTCACTGACCCAAACAAATCTTCAACAAGCACTTCAGTCCCTCTTGCCTTTGTAAAAAGCCTCTTATGAGTTCTTTGGTCTGGATCTCACTTGTTGGGCTCCAGGTAGCTCACTGAGTCTAGTTTTAGACTTTGCTTTTCTTCCCTGGGTTGCCCCAGTTTGCACTGCCCCACCTCTGGTACTTTAGAATTCACTAGCTTTCAAGACAGTAGCTAGTTCAGCAGAAATGACCAAACGAGAGGCTGCAAGTAAGAGAGATGAAGGTTCAGGAAGAATTTTGGATTTCAAACTACTTAGACTAGTATGGTCAATGATATGGACAAATATGTGCTGGGAAGTGAACTAAAATCATGATCTCATTTCACAGAAACGAGTGAACATTCATCAGATGGTAACAATTTTCAACCATTATTAATACCCAGACTGGATGGGAAACAGCATAATGAAAATTTATATAGCTCATTTCCCAGTTCCCTGAGACATCCAGTACCTCATTAGTGACACTTACAATGAATATCTATACCAAATATTCAAACCAGTCTGAAATCAACCCTGAAGTTTCAAACTAGGTATAAAACTTTCAAAAGTGCTGTGATTTAGGAGTCTAATCCCCCTTTCAAAAGTGACTTAGGCACTAGTTTCCATTGACTTTCAGCAAGGTTTAGGCCTTGTCTTCACTGCATTGTCAGCTCAAGCTATAATTCAACCTGACTCCCGTTCACACACAAATATCTCTAACTTGATTTAAGTGGTGCTTTAAGCTTGAGCTAACTGGCCTGTCTACACTGGAGTTAGAAGTGCAATTTCCAGCTTCGGTAGACACACCTGTTGAGCTAGCATGCTAAGAAATAGTAGCATAGCTGTGGAAATAGCCACCTGACTATGATTTTCTCTGGAACACTAAACATATATTTAGGGTGGCTAGCCCATCATGCTGCTGCAGCTACACTTTTAATTCTTGTAGTGAAGACAAGCCCTTAGACTTCTAACTTCCTTTTGAAAGTGGGACTTAGGAGCTTTCGAAAATTTTACCCTCATGTACTTTCAACTTTAAAGAGAATAACCAATTTTTCTCCCTCCGTCTCTAAAGGAAATGCAAGTCTTTAATCCATTATTTAAATAAGCAATTATATTCCATTTTTGTTGTTGTTATACTGGATGTCTAATATGTTCACAGTTCAGTTTTCAAAAACAAGCACAAAACAAAAAAACCCCACAGTTCTTTGATAGCAACAAAACTCTTCAGTCTAATTAGGGAGCTCCAGAGTCAATGGAATGGAATATATCATGAAACAATCTGATTTTGTTTTATCCCAATGATGCAATTTAGCAGAATGAAGTGAAGAGTCAAAAGAAGACAAAGGGGCTTCAACACAAGCAGACTAGTATAAATGAGACATCTATTACATAGATAGTTCAAACTGTACAGAAAACTTGGCCTTATACTGTAATTGTAAGCTTCAGTGCCATCTATCTGCTACATTATAAATTAGGAACCATCAGCCAGAGGAGCCAGTGGTCCACACTTTCTGTTTATGAGATTATTTAGACACTTTCAGTTCTAAGTGTCAGAGTTCATAGTTCTGTCTAATTAGCTGGTGCCCATGAATCCTCCTCCAATCCCCACCTTTCCCACAGATTTGATGGGTGCTTCTTTTTTCCTCCCTCTGCTGCTGCACTATGACATCTCATTATAGAATGGTGGAATTGTGACATCCCAATGAATGGTAATGGGGAGGAGAATTTAATGAAACTGAGGGAAGGAGACAGTTATTATATGTACTTTGTATATACAAGGCTGTTGGAAGCCACGTTGATCCTAGGATATACAGAGATAAGGTGGGTGAGGTAATATCTCATATTGGATCAACTTTGGCTGGAGAAAGAGATAAACTTTCTAGATTACAGAAAGCTCTTCTTTAGATCTGGGAAAGGTACTGAAGAGGAGCTCTATGTAAGTTGTGTCTTTCACCAACAGAAGTTGGTCCAATGAAAGATCTTACCTCAACCACCTTGCTTCTGGATATACAGGGCAACACTTTCAAAACTGATAAGCAATTCCAAGTGCCCCAATTTTGCGACACCCAAATTGAGACTTCTTACTAGAACTGGACTTGGAGAAAGAGAAGGTGTTCAGCATTTTCTTCTAAAGGTGTCTCACATTGGGCACCCAAAGATCACTACTTGCTCTTGAATATTGCGATGCCTTGGAGTACACCCAGACCAGTAAGGAGTTCAGCCACCATGTGCTTTGAAAAACTTAGGGTGTCTAGAATGCTACCTTGCTGTGGCCCGCAGTCCTGACATCAACAGCCAATCTACAAACATGGAAGTCTCACCCAGGCTTCCACTGCCCTATTCCTCTTTGCATGGGGAGCTCCACAACCCTTCCAGTCCACATTCTCCCCCCATAATGTCTTTCTGTAGTGTCCAGTTGCCCTCACCAGAATATTCTCAAAATGTTATCAGTTTGCTGCTCCTTTAAAGAGACAGTACACGGCAGCCAGTTAGCTTAACTGGTGGCTAATAGTCTCTGCCCTTCAATCAAAGCTCTGAGTTGGTTTATAGTAAAAGTAAAAGAAGTTTATTTTAAAAAGGACATAGGTTTAAGTCAGTGACTCTCAATCTTTCCAGACTACCGTACCCCTTTCAAGAGTCTGATTTGTCTTGTGTATCCCCAAATTTCACCTCACTTAAAAACTTACAAAACCAGATATAAAAATACAAAAGTGTCACGCACATTCTTACTGAAAAATTGCTGACCTTCTCATTTTTACCATATAATTATAAAACAAAACAACTAGAATATAAATATTGTACTTACATTTCAGTGTATGGCGTATAGAGCTGCATAAACAAATCATTGTCTATGAAATTTTAGTTAGTACTGACTTTGCTAGTGCTTTTTCTGTAGCCTGTTGTAAAACTAGGCAAATAACTGGATGGGTTGATGTTCCCCCTGGAAGACCTCTCAGTATCCTAGGAGTACACATACCCTTTGTTGAGAACCACTGGTTTAAGTGATACCAAATGGAAGGAATAAGGATAGAAGTGGTAATGAACAAACAAAAGTGAAAATCTGCTACTAAGACTGAATCTCAGCTTAACACATTAGAGTCTTTTGTTCAAAGTTTTTGCACAATAGCCGTTCTTCCAACCTGGCAGCCTAGTCCTTTGCTAGGATCCTATTATAGACAGTTAGTTTCTTTGTCTCCTCAGGTGAAGGATAACTTAGGAGGTTTCATCCCCTTTCACTGGAGTCCAGTAAACCTCTGAAATGTATTCTTCTGAAGTGTTTCCCCTGGTCAGTGTAAACACCAGGATGTCTGGTGTAGACACCATGTTAGCTTCTCCCTCACTTGTGATTTTTGCAATGCCAATGTTATTCCCACAGTCTCTGATACAAATGAATAGCCCATTGTCCTTGGCCACTTAGGGCCTGAGTTGTTGTCCCCTTTACTTTGTCTGGAAAAATCTGTTTACCTTCCCCTGATAGGTCTAGTTTAAATACATTTTAGTTGCAGATTTCCAGCATATCTATACAATTATTTGTAGGTTAACCTCACAAACATCACACAAAAATATTAATGATCAGTGAGTTATTAGTTTTCTGATGATATACTACATGCCTCCTTTTGGGTAAATATGATGACAACAATCTGTGAGTTGCACTGAGCTGGTCAGGTCAGCTGAGACTCATTGCTACATACTCAAAAGCTCCATGTCACCTGGCAGTATTGCTACATACTCAAAAGCTCCATGTCTTCTGGTACTCATAGGGTTACCCCTCTGCATGTTCTTCTCTACAGACATGCTTCCAAAGTCAGTTTAGTTAAATGACCAAGTTCTACATTGGTACTGTTTTGTTGACATCAATGGAGTTATGCAGCTTTATATGAGCTGAGAACCTTGCAATGACTGTCTCTTCCTACATGTTAAATTAACTCAGTCTCACAAAATAGCAGCCTCCCTTCAAGATAGGAAGAGTCCTTAGAAGTTTAAAAGTGCAGTGAACAGAAAGTCATGACGACATTAATTAGCTATATACACCCCAATTCCTATTTCTGCCACACACTTCCTGTATAATCTTGGGCAAGTGAGTCATGCCTAGAGAGGTTATCTGTAAAATGTGAGTAAATACTGTTTGTCTATCTCAGAAGGGTATCATGAGGCTTAAATAAATTAATGCCCATAAAGTACATGAGAGTCTTTGGACACAAAGCCTCAAAAGAAAAATCCAGCCTAACTGGCCAGTAAAACAAGGCAGAAGTCTTGCAGTAGTTTTTTTTATTTAAAAAAGGGAAAGAAAGAAAGAAAGAAAGAAAGAAAGAAAGAAAGAAAGAAAGAACCACAATTGTCTAGTTTTTAAGAAATTCCTCCTCAGCAAGATAAGAAACATTATTACACAAAACAAGTGGTGTAATCAAAGCATTATAAAAGAAGCATCCAGAACTACTATAGAACATAATGAAAAAGAAAAAAAATGAAGCATATTGGAACAGACTGTTTCACAGAACAGATGCCCTGGTGTTCACTGAATGGCTTTCGTTTTGTGGGTTCCCCCCACCGCATCATTTTCTTTTCCTTTCCTTTCTGCTGGTTTTAAAAGAGATTCTAAATTCTGAAAGATAGTTACATTTAAAAACAACTCATTTTGACTGACACAGGAAATCCTTCCATTAACTGCTAAACCCCATCAGATTAATGATATAGTTCCCCTGTTTGAAATTTACACTCTGATAAAATAAATGTGTGCTTTAACTAGGAAGTTTTCAGGACCAAACCAATTCTGAGAAAAAAATTCTCTCACAAATTATTTGTTTATATGGTAAACAATTATTTTCTCCAGCACTAATTTTATAACTGCATTTGGAGGAACCGGGAGGACATTTTTGTGATGAGGTCAATTAGTTATTTCTCATGGAAGTATGCATAAGGGCACACCACATGTCCTGGACAATTACTCAGGCAAACCTGACATCGATTTCAGTGGGAGTTTTCCCTGAATAAAGGCTTCAGGATGGAGCCATAAAAATACTTTTTTGATAGTCTGATTATGCTTTGAGGAAAATTTGATATGTAAAGACACCGGAACTTGAATATTCAAGTGGAATATAAGGTAAAGTACTATTCTCTTTGGTTCTTAACAAAATTGTTTGCTTTTTGTTCAAATACCAATCTATAGTAGTTAATCCATTTTTTCATTTGGTTATTTAATCAGAATGTATAATGTATATAATCAACATACTTCATATTTTTGCACATTAAGTGATAGTGGTTGCTTAACTTAAAAAGAAAAATTTCCAGCAGGTTACATCTTTGAATTGTTCTTAGGCTCACATTCAGTACTATGGATTAAATTCTACAGATTATATCCTGTACTTTAATCATTTAGCAGAATTACTCTATAATAAGAAGCATATGAAAAAAGAGAGGATATGTTATAATCCATATTAAGCAAAATCACTAATGTAACTACATTGACCCACTAACTTATTTTCTGTTCAAATAAATAGATTACCTTTTGTTAATTTACATGATACAATTTATTGATTTACTTTTATTCTAAATATTTAAGGTCATTCTTTATGAAAGAACCTGGAAAATAAAACTTTTTGTGCAGTATAAATTAAATATATAGATGTATGATGAAAATCAGTTTTTATATTCTCCATCCCACATAATATATTTACATTGTTAGTATCAACATGAAGTGTCACAATAAATCAAATATTATTGTTAGAATAGTAATCGTTTCCCATAACTGCTTTGTAAATGAAACATTCAAGTCACACTTAGTACAGGTCTTGTCTTTTACTATAATAAAGTAGAGAGATGCATACAACTTTCATGAGTTATTGCCAGTCAAGATCTGCATTTCTGCTGTTCCAAACTCCCATATACATTAAAAAAATATTTCAGGGAGTCATTGAGAAATAGGTATTCAAATGCGAGATAGACAAAGCCAAAAAGTTTGAATCTGGATTTCAACACTTCCCTAATATTTGGGAGCATTTAGTTCCAGGATTTGATTTGTCTGTTATACAGTTATGACCAGCCAGGAAAATCAGAGCCCCTCAGAGTCTGAGGTTTTGGCAGGGACCTCCTCTTGAATTTATATACATTTCCCTCTTGATAACCATGATCCAAAACTGATGTGCATAATAAGAAATCCTCATTTTACAAACTGACAACTAATAAAATTACTGTACTACTAAATAAGATGCAAGTCTTTAAAAAACCATACTCATTTAAAACCCAAACTGTTTTACCATTTTAGATGACAATCTAATTAGATACTTCCATATGCAATAGAATAAATTTAACCTGAACCTGGAAAGTATTGCACATGCGACATCTGTGTTAATTACACTCTGATAATTATTCAGTTAGTAAACAGGAGAAAGCAAATCAGTGAAGAAGCATGAAATGAATTGCATGTAGTGAAAGTCATTGAAAATAAAGTATTTCAAATCAGATCCAAGTACAATATATAATACTATATTATAAACATATTGTAGTTGGATACTTAGAGATCAAGTCTCTCAAAAGACATGAACAATTTTGTTTTTCCATAACAAATGACTGATTACATATTTATCATGAAAGCCAAATGCATCTGGTGTTCACCAGTGAGTGAATATGTATTACCCCTTTGGACCTGAGTGGCTAAGCCAAAATTCAGTATCATGCAAGTGTTTCCAACCAGGAGAAGAAACTGAGAGGAGTATGATATCTTTGATGCAATCTCATTCATTTACAAGGAATGCACAAAGTCCTGTTTTTCCAAACATGGGAAGAACCAAAACAACAGGAAATAGTTTCTTTGCTTGAAGCCACAAGCCTCTTTTACCTGTGCATCTCTTTTGCCCCTTCTCAGGCTGTTCGTATGTCTCTCCTGGATACACACACCCTTACCCAAAGACAATATTGTCTGCTCACATAGTCAAATTCCTGGGCAGGTTTGCAGACCCCATTTGTCTTACATGGTGGCTGCTTAGCTGTCTCTTAATTGGGTACAGCTCACACCCAACAGTTTAAATAAGGTTTAACCCAATCCACAAGAACGATACATTAGAATGATGATCTAAGAAAGAAGTCACATGGTGTGGGGTCCTCAGACTTCACTTAACATGGGTTTCACTGTCAGTGAGGAACTCTGTTGTATCATGATGAGTTTTTTGGACCTATCTTCCTAAACATGGACAATCTAGTAATGTTTGGAAAGTAACTGATTTCATATATCATGTTTTTGTATATATTATTCACACACACATTTTGAAAAAAATATGTTAAAAGAACACTACGGTTTCAAAATCAAGCTCTAAAAAATTGGGACATGTCAAAATTAATGCCAGCAGCGGGAGCTATGAGAACATAGGAAAGAGTTTTTCATTTTTCAGGCCCATTGTCTGGTGCCATGCCAGCCCAGATGAGCAAATGCAGGGAAAAGTAATGCTATGAGACTTTTAGGCTTAGTACTTAGAGAATTTGGGTGAATGTTCACAGTTATAGAAGAAAGGCACATCTGCGATGCCAGGGCTTTCCCCCTGCCATATTTCAAGTCCGTTTTCCAAAGCAAAGAAGCACTAAAACTTCTCAGCAAAATAGTTAAGATTTTTTTTCCAACATGAACAATTTTTAAAATCTCATTCTCAGAAACAGCCAAATCAATTTTTGAGAAAATTTCAGCTAAAGAATTCAGCCTGAGGCAGACACCTGACATGGAAAATTTCATCCCAAACAGTTGAAGTTTGGCAATTATAAGCAACTGAAAGTAGGGTTTTATAATGGAAAGTATGGGGCAACCTTTAACTTCAGGGGTCACAGCCAGCTCCACTTGTATTACACTTCCATATGTGAAATTATCTCCTGCTTCTCGAGTAAAGCTGCAACTCTTGGGACTTCCTGCCTGTAGCTGTCCTCAGGACTCTCTTTAATGAGAGCTTACACTACATTAACTTTTTGGATAGCAGGAACAATGGGCATACCCTAGCCTGGCTGCTCCTCATGCTTACTGGCTGGTTGGAGAGACGGAGGCACTTGATTTAGTCCATACTCTTGCCCCAATCACCATCTTTGGGCCAAGGGGAGATTGTCATGGACAGGGGATGACTAAGGGACAGAATGTGGCAAGGTAAACTCTATAGACAGAGGGTATAAAACAACAGAAGCAACACAATTTAAAAAACCCCTCAAACATTCATAAAATAGTTTCTCTCTGACCTATGGGTCACATATACTCATGGTGATGTGGTACAAAGTGTTTTATTGGCACTCCCCAACATAGCTTAGAAGCTGGGAGGAAGGTCAGGAAAAGACAGTGACTTCTCCATTCCCAGAAGCTTAGGGGAAGGTAGAAGCAAGAAAGCTTCAAACTGCCATGTTCCTAGCAGCCGGGACACAGAGGGGGTGGAGTTTCCACCTTCACATCTAGGACTATTTGAACTTAGGCAAGGAATTCTGGGAAGTGGACTCTTGGTTGAAATTTGGATTGGATTGTGAGACAACCACTACTCTAAGACCCACTAGGAAATTAATCTGTTTTGTACTGACTGAGAACATTATGAGAAATGTGACATTTAGTGCATATTTCCCAGTCAATTATCATTTCTTCCAGTAAGCAGCTTCTTGGTTAAATGGGCCCTTATTTATGCAAATTGATTTTAAATGAGAATGTTTAACTAAAGAATTTGATCCTTATATAATATGTTATAAATGTGCATCCAGACAGCATATGAATCTTGCTCCTTGTTCATAAACTTATTGTTTTTATTGTCTGAAAAAAAGTTTCACTATGTGTCTATAACTACAATGAAAATATTTAGATGAATGGCATTTTTGATTGTTTGGCTATCCCTAGTACATCTAATAAGGGTTATACCACCGAGAGGCAGTGCAGTCTGGTAGATATAAGACTGGACTGGACTAAGGAGATGTAGGTCCCAGTCCTGGCTCCACCATTTTCCTACAGGGTGACCTTAGGCAAGTCACATCAGTTTCTCCATTCTAAAATGGGGATAACGATGCTGTTTCTTTTGTAAAGCACTCTGAGATCTACTGAGGAAAAACACAACATAAGAACGTTGTGCTACTATTATTCAGTGCTAATATTAGTGGTATTCTTGCCCTTAATTATGCTGAGGAAAGTATTAGGTCACCACTTTAAGCTTTCACCAGAGATATTTTGGTTTCCAGGCTGCATCAAAGTTAAGAGTGAAAGATTATGACTATGAATGAAAACAATTTTACCCCTTTGTATTTCTTGAAAAATTCTTGGTCTGAAACTTTTGATGATTAGATCTTTGCTCCAATCCACAAGAGGCCCTCTTCCCCCTTTAAAAAAATCCAGTTTAATCAGACAGGATAATGTTGGGACTATGGGACTTAAAAACATTGCTGGCTTCACTATTGTTGAAAAAAAATGCTCTAACCTTTTTTGTGTATATGTAACTCAGAAATGGTTGGCTGTAAAATGTTAACCTGTCCTGCATCTAATCCTTTGAGAGAGAGCTGTTGCATAGGACATGTTTGAATAGATTTGGTTAAGAAATACAAAAATTAAATTTTGAATCTCTTAACATTCAATTATGCTTGAACTATGCTGAAGGAAATTTCAAGGAGATTGTAAGTTCCTTTGGAATGCTAATGAAACAGCTGGGGAAGCATGAATTCACTATTACAGTGTTGCTTTGCAGGAAGGAACTGATTTGTAAACTTGTTCAGAGATCTTGAAGTATTTGAGGAGTCACTTGGAAGTGACTTTACAGTGAAAGTGGCAAGACCAATTTATATGACCAACTTTTGACGTCAGCTGTCTCAGCACTCCTGTTATGGACCTGAAAATTTTGCTGACAGACAGTACTGTTTTCAAGAGTATTTACAAGTCATTTCAGACTTAAAGGATTCAAAAATATATTTTTTGCATCTTTTTCAAGATTTAAACTTTTCCCTACTTCATAGTTACAAACATTTTGCTGTAAAAAGTTTAAGATACTCCTGTACAGTAGACTACAATGAACATTTGTGCCTCATTTTCGTCTGACAAACTTCATTTTCCAAATCAACAAATTATTCATGGTCAAAACTGTTAATGTTAGAATCTGTCAATTCCATGCAGCATGAGAGAAGGAAAATACAGATGGCAGTAACTGGAGAAGCCATATTTTCCTGAAGCAGCAGTAACAAAAAATTTAGCCAATGTGGATGGGATTTTTTTTAAAGCATTTTCCTGGCTCTACAGTTATCAAAGCCAGTAAAACTCTCATTGACTTCTTTGGAAGCAGGATTAGACCAAAGCTGAGTACTTTGGAAAATCTCCCTCCCTAAAGCTTAACTTTTGACATTCAGGGTGCACAGCAAAAGGGATCAATCAGGTTTCTACTACAGTACCAACTGTCTGGTAAGGACTTATGATCTATCTCACTACTCCTGACTATAGGTGGTTGAATAATGGTAATCTTTTCCTGAGAAAAATGTCATGTTTGGGGCGGAGGGGAAGGGGAATTGTCCCAAATCAGGATGAATAGTTAAAAACAGGATTTTTTTTTGTAAGAATAATTTCATTAAAACATTCAGTTTCAGGATAACCAATGTGGAGTTTTTTGGTTTGCTGACTGCTTGTATGGGGAGCTCTGCCCTCAGGAGAGCCATCATTTCAAATTTTGCATTAGAACAAAAAAAAAAATGAAAATTTTGCCACAATAGGAATTTCGCATAGAAGCTTTGTGAAAAAAAGGCATTATTCTGAGGGAAACTCCTAACCTGTTTGACTCCTGACCTTCCTCCAGCCAATGCCTTATTTTAGCCCTTCTCTCTGACATCCCGCATGGATGGCTCATGGTTAACTTTAAATTAATATGGCCAACACTAAATTCCTGATCTTCGATTTTAAAAACCTATCCTCCTTGTCGCCTATCCACATCCGTCAATCTCTCTCCCTGTTGACAATGCCATCCCTTCCTATCTCTGGGGACATCTTTGGCTTTTCTGTCTTTCTTACTCCACACATCCAGGATTGATATAAATCTCATTACTTCTGCTGTCATAATATGCCCAAGAGCTGGTGTTCTCTCCCACGCTGTCTCTCTACTCTACTCAAACCCTTGTTCAGGTCCTTTTTGATTACTGTAACCTCCTCCTCTTTGGGTCCCCAACCCTCACAGTACCCTGGTGCAGTCTATACAAAACAGTTCCCTTTTCTAACTGGCTGCAATTTTGTGCATATGGAAGGTGATGCAGAGGGGGCAGTCCTGATGAGATGAGTGGATGCTGAAGTTCAAGTTATAGTCAGGCCTGAGGTTGCCTTGCTGTAATATGCTCTTCACTACATGACACATTTTTGTTTTCCCTTTTTCAGATCCATGGATTGTGGACGATGGAATTAAGGTAACTGCCATGGCAACATCTAATAAAGGTAAATGCATTGTGAGTATGTCACTTTCAGATGCCTTTTGGGATCAAAAAACATTCTTGTATATGCATTAAAAACTTATTTGTATTGTCGTTTGCATTATAGTTTAATGGATTTTGTTGGTTTATAAGCCCAAGGAGTGAAAGAACCAGCACTTTTCCTTTTCTAACTAATATAATTTGTTACAAAAAGTTGGAATCTAAAACAACATTTTATGCCAGACTCTAAATTCTTGAAAATATGGGTTTACAATGAAAACACCAACAGATGCCTAATGGTAAAGAGCATAGTAGGTGTTGCTATGATATCAGTTGGTAGGAAGGATAACTCTCTTTTAAAATGTTCTGTGAGCACATATAGTGTACTGTAAAATAAGAGAAAGACCTCAATAGCTGTAGCCATTTGTTTCAACACAGCATTCTGAAGTTTCACATGATGAGAACCAGGAATGCTCACTATATCTTAAACGGAAATTGGCATTGCCCGGCTTCCAGCAACAAGGGCAGTGTATTGATTGTTTTAAAGGCTAAAGCTTTATCTCCTGTTTAATCTGTACTAAAAGGGGGGTGGGGGAGAAAAATGTTTTACAATTTCTCATGGTAAGTTATAGTCACCTGCTCTCTTCCAGCTGTATTGCAAACAATGTCAATTTATTCAGCAAGATAGTAGCTGGAAAATAACATAGGTTACTTGAAGCCACAGGTTTTATGTGGCAAGAAGGACTTGCGGCCATGTGGCAGGGGTTTGGATTTGTGAAGATATGGTAAACATTCTAGGTTTCAGAAGATTCATTTGGTCAAGATAGCCACAGGAACATTTGTTGTTGCTTGTTCACCTGAATAAGCCTTTGCTGACAGTGCTCCCACAGTACTCCAGCCAAAGATTACACTCAGTGCATAAACAAACTCACCTCATTCTTGAAGCTTTCCTTAATTAAGAAGGTAAACACCACCACAGTGTAAGTCAAACTAAACATTCTCCCACTGGCTGATTTAATGGCTTGCTGTGTAGGACCTCTCTGTCCCAGATCCTACTTTCCAGTCCAGGGGGTCATTTCCACATACTTTACATCTAGGTTGGAATTAATGAGCTCACCTTCCACGATGAATCAGCAAAAATCAGCCAGTTGCTTTAGGCAGGACCTCTTCAATGCCTGTATACAAATACAAGGAGTATGGGGAACAAGTAGGACGAACTGGAAGTCATGGTATATGAAGAAAGTTATGAATCATCTGGCATTAGAGAGAATTGGTGGGACAACTCCCATGATTAGAGTACCAGCATTGAGGGATATAGCTTATTCCAGAAGGATAAGTATGGGAAAAAGGAGATGGTGTTGGGATGTACATCAAGAACGTACACACTTTCTCCACGGTCCAAGAAGAAGTGAGAGACAGACCTACTGAGAGTCTCTGGGTGAGGATAAAAAGAGCAAAGAATAGTAGCAATGTTGTGGTGGTGGTGGTGGGGTCTATTACAGACCACCACATCAGGAAGAGGAAGTGGATGAGTCATTCTATAAGCTGGTAGCAAGATTAACTAACACACGAGCTACTATTAATGGGGGATTTTAACTTCACTGATATCTGTGGGAAGACTATTACAGCAAAACCTAATATGTCCTGCAAGTTCCTGGCATGTGTAGGAGACCTGCCTAAAGCAGTGTCCTGCCTAAAGCAACTGGCTGATTTTTGCTGATTCATCATGGAAGGTGAGCTCATTAATTCCAATCTAGGTGTAAAGTATTTGGAAATGTGGACTGGAAAGTAGGATTCTGATTCAGAAAGTTGAGGAAACAAGTTATCCATTTTGGATCTGCTTTGGACCAACAGGGATGATTTAGTTGCAAATGTGAAGGTGGGCAGGAACTTGGGAGGAAGTGATCACAATCTGATAGAATTCAAGATTTTAAAGAAAGGAGGACATAAGAACAGCAAAACAAGGACACTGGATTTCAGAAAGGCAGATTTCAACCAATTCAGAGAAATAGAAGGCAAGGTCCCATGGAAAGATCAGTTGGGAAGAAAAGGAGTTGAAGAGGCATGGCAGTTCCTAAAAGATGTAATACTAGAGATTCAACATCAAGGTATTCCAATGCAGAGGAAAGATCAGAAGAGCCACAGGAGGCCAATGTGGCTGCAAACGAAGCTTTTAACTATCTAAAACCCAAAAAGGATACATATAGGAAATGGAAGGAGAGGCATGCCACCCAGGAAGTATACATGAGCATTTAGGGACAAAATGGAAAAGTCAAGGCAAAGAATGAGATACAGATGGAAAAGAATGTTAGAGACAACAGGAAGGGGTTCTTCAAATGTATCAGACAAAAAAGAAAGATTGGGGTGGTGTGGGTCTGCTGTTTAGTGGAAAAGGTGAGCTGGTAACGGATGGTGATAAGCAGGCAGAGCTGCTTGATGCCTACTTTGCTTCAGTCTTCTCAGAAAAAATAACGCGAGCAGACAACTAGAAAAGTTACCTTAGACAATAAACAGGAAGGGATGTAGATCAGGATAAGCAAAGAACACATCAGAGATCTTCTGACCAATTTGAATGAATTCAAGTTAGTGGGGCCTTAGGTTATTTACCTCAGGATTCTGAAGGAATTAGTGAAGAAATCTTTGAGCCACACTGGCAATAATATTTGCAAACTCATAGATGATAGGAAAGGTCCCAGTACACTGGAGAAGGGCTAACATAGTGCCCATCTTTAAAAAGGGAGAAAGGAGGAGCCGGAGAACTGTAGATCAGTGAGCCTGACTTTGATTCCTAAATAATTAATAGAGCAATGTATAAAACATTCAATTTGCAAATTCCTGGAAGATGAAGGACTAATCACTAGCAGCCAGCATGGATTTACTAAAAACAAATCATACTAAGCCAGGTTGATTTCCTTCTTTGACAGGATAACTAGTTTGGTGGATAAAGGGAATACAGTGGACATAATATCCCTGAACTTCAGCAAGGCTTTTGACAGTCCCACATGACATTCTGTTAAGGGAGTTGGAGAAATGCAGCCTTTGCAGAACTAATAGAAAATGGAAACATGATTGGTTAAATAACCTCAAACAAAGAATAACTATTAATGGAATGATGTCAGATTGGAGGGAGATCTCAAGTCAGGTTTCCCAGGGACCTGTTTTGGGTCTGTTGTTTTTTTAACATCTTTATGAATGACCTGGATGTAGGAATAGAAAGCATACTGATCAGGTTTGCAGATGACAAAGCTGGAGCGGTGGAAGGTGGTGCTAAATGTAGGGAAGAAATGGAAGGTGCTAAAGAAATGGAAGGTGCTAAATGTAGGGAAGAAAAACCAAATGCAAAACTACAGAATGAGGAATTACTAGCTTTGCAACAGCACTGCTGAGAAGGATCTGGGAGTTGTTGTGGATCACAACCTCAACATGAGTCAGCAATGCAATGCTATTGCAAAAAAAGCAAATGCAATTTTATGTTGCATTAACAGAGGCATAGCATGCAAGTCGTGGGAGATGATAGTACCTCTCTAATCAGCATTGGTTAGGCCTCAGCTGGATTACTGTGTCCAATTTTCATCACCAATGTATAGAAAGGATTGGAGAAACTAGAAAGGGTTCTGAGGTGAGCAATAAAGATGATCAACGGGATTGAATGCAAGCCAAATAAGCATAGGCTGAAGGAATTGGATATGTTTAGTTTGGAAAATAGGTGATTAAAGGGGGATATATCAGTCTTCAAATAGTTGAAAGGCTGCCTTAAGAAAGATGGAGAAAAGTTATCTTTTGCCACAGAGGGAAGGACAAGAGGCATGGGTTCAAACTACAGCACAGCAGATTTAGATTAAATCTCAGGAAACACTTTCTAACTGTAAGAACAGTAGGAAAATGGAACAGACTTTCTAGTGAAGATATGGAAGCTCCTTTACTAGAGGTCTTCGAAAGGAGGCTGGATA
This sequence comes from Dermatemys mawii, assembly GCA_007922305.1. Taxonomy (NCBI): domain Eukaryota; kingdom Metazoa; phylum Chordata; order Testudines; family Dermatemydidae; genus Dermatemys; species Dermatemys mawii. The sequence goes on along the minus strand of ML677334.1, from coordinate 44,225,639 downwards.
GCCACCTATCTTGGTTTAAACACAACAAATCCCACATCTTGGTAGGGGATTACACTAGATGAGCCATGCAGTCCCTTCTAACTATATGATTCTAACATTTTCCAACAGTTGGTAAACAGAAGAATCTGGAAGCCTTGTTGAAATCTTTTAAGAAGTCCTATAAAATTTATTAGAGACCTATAACATTAATATTTTTCATACAGTCTACACCAGGGGTCGGCAACCTTTCAGAAATGGTGTGCTCAGTCTTCATTTATTTACTCTAATTTGTTTACTCTAATTTGTTTCGCGTGCTAATAATACATTTTAACATTTTTAGAAGGTCTCTTTCTGTAAGTTTATAATTTATAACTAAACTATTGTTGTATGTAAAGTAAGTAAGGCTTTTAAAATGTTTTTAAGAAGCTTCATTTAAAATTAAATTTAAATGCAGAGCCCCCCAGACTGATGGCCAGGACCTGGGTTGTGTGAGTGCCACTGAAAATCAGCTTGCGGGCCGCCTTTGGCACCTGTGCCATAGGTTGCCTACACCTGGTCTACACCATGGACATTTGTCTATCATTCTATAGAATCTGAATAGCTTCCTAGAATTTCTATAAAACCCTATTGATTTAATCACTATTACATTTTAGTGGGGTTTTCCAGAAAGGAGAAAAAGGTTCAAAATGGAAACCCCCTATTGCTAGAAACATATGCAACCAGGATTGCTTCCTCAGCTACAATACAGTCTAGAAAACTTGATGATAATCTTCTCTATGAAGTCACACTTATTTTCTATTCATAGCAATTCCACCGTTGGCCTGCAATTTATTTTCTAATTAGCTTCTTGGCATGTAGGAATGGAAAGCTTTCTTAATTTTATTCAGGATTTGTGTGCTTTTCTCCAACAACCTGTTTTTTCTTTGTCTGTGATTATTTCATTACCCTTCGTCACAGCATGCCTTCTTAGTAGCTGGCAAAAATTTTACTGATGCTTAGCCCTCTCATGGTTACCCACAAATATAGTGTAAAACTGACAGCTTCAGTGTGGCATTTGGTAGCTATTTGGAAGGACATTTAGTAGATTGACAGAGCTCACTGAGAAATTTTCAGTGAAGTCATTTTTCCCTGGAAAATGCCAATTTGTCAAATCTGAACCTTTGCATGGAAATGTATCAGTTTCTCCAGGAAGATCCTTCAGGTTCAGGCTGTGAGGTAGAAGGACTGGAAGCGAGAGGAGGCAGTCCACCTTAGAATAGTCAATAGCCTGGGGATTAGGGCACTCACTTGGGAGACCCAGGTTTAAGTTCCTGCTCTGAATCAGGCAGAGTAGGGACTTGAACTTGGGTCTCACGAATCCCACACGAGTGCCCCAACAGTAGGATTTTGGCTTTTGGAGGTGACCATCATTATAGTGTTTTGTGAAAAAAAACTGAAAGGTCTAGTTTCAAATCCCCTTTTTTGAAATCTTCCAACCATTCTTGTTTTCCAGCCAGACCCACGTATAATATTATGGCCAAATATAGGATGGGACAACACACCATAAGAACCATAAAAAGGGGAAAGCTTGCACATGGCAGACTGATCACTAATGCATTGCAAAAGAGATTATTGCTACTAGCAATTCATTCTGAAAGGCAGATTTGCCACAGAATACGTTCTTCTAATAGTCACCACCCGAAACAGAACATTCATATCAAACAACAACTCTCTTTACTCTGCCCAAGAAATCGGGGGAACTCCTGCCCCATGTGTTGACCCCACCCCACACAGGGGGGTTGGGCTAATAGTCCACACGCTAGGAGGGGGCTGATCTGACTCACTTTCTTGCTTCCTTTCTCCAGCCTTTGCGAGGTGGGGCAGCTCCAGCCTCCCACACCTAATCTGCCACCACCACTGCTACAGTTGCTCTGGCAGCTCCATGGTGTCCTCAGTACATTGCCAGCTGCTGCTGTGGTGGTGGCATGACCCTGGCCTTAGAACATTTGTGTGTATGGTTGTTATTTTGGCACGCTGCCAAAATTTTCCTGACAAACATAAGCGAAAGAAGGAAAAATGGTCATTTTAAATGGTTTTCATCTCAGCAACAGCTGACTGCGATATTTTGGGACAATGACAAGCTAGAGGGTATTCCCCCCACCAAACACCAAAGAATATGTCAAAGAAAATAATCTTTTATAATGGAAGGTGTTAGGCAACTTAAATGTAAGCGTCATTATCTGCTCCATCTATACAAAAAAGAGAAAGAAAAAATGTATTACAGCAAAAAGAGGAAATCACATGATGCACACACTTCAAGAACAAACCTTGTGACATTGTAAGACTCCCTTGGCTTGAAAACATGTTTCTCTGAGTCACAGTACATCACATCTAACCTGCAGGTGCATCTGGATGGGTGAAGCAGTACCTAGGAGTCTCACTGGCCAAAGTTTTCAAAAGTGCTAGGTCCCATTTTCAAAAGCAAGTCACTTAGATCCCTTTGGAAATTGTATTCACTGAAGTCAATGTGGCTCTGCATGGGCACAGAGATCTTCCTGATGATTTCAGGGTTGAAACCCTAGATTATCAGTTCTTTGGAACAATTCTTTTTTTTTTCCTCCAGTGTAAAGTATCATGCCTATCTATGGTTCCACATGTTTAAATATTTAAATTATAATAACAATTGAGAGTTTTGTATACAAGTAGGAGATTAAGCCACTATATGAAAAGCAGTTTATGAAAGTTTACTATGCCTGACTTCTTATTAGCAGATAAATTGTAAGTCCATCTCTTACCCATGATACAACAGGTTTATTTGGCCATTCTCATACATTAGTATTTTATGATATAATGGGATGGCACTTCATTATGCAATGTGTTTGCATATTACAGTCACAAAACATTTACAGAGTCATAGCTGGTCAAATGATCCTGTAAACCTCACACTTGTTTGATGAATCCAGTGCTGCTAAGCTAGAGAACAAATACCTGACTGCAAAAACTTTAGTTGGGTACCTAAAAAGAATCCACTAAATTAACATGGATTTCTTTAGAGGGTTTAAGAAGAATGCAGGATTCAAGCTTTCAAAATTGGTTAAGTCTGTGAAAAAAAAGCATAGTGAGTTTCAGCAACACTGACATGTCAATGCAAAGCTTACAAGAATGTAAAGACCAGAGTAAATACTTGTTAAATGTAAACTCTTTGTTCTCAGAAGGTAATTATTTACTCAAGATGTTGTAAGGCTGTTTCTCTGTAGGCACCATGATACTAGCCTGTTCTGCTAGTAATATATTTCCTAATGGACCCTGCTCCTAGCAACTGCTCCCCAAAATAGGTTCCACTCCCAGTCCTGAGCTTTGAACCCACTTGCAGGGAAACCCACAGTTCTGCATTTAGATCTTGCCTCTGCAACATGCACTGCCCAATGGGTGTAGTGCCCAGTGCACCAGTAGTGCTCCCCTTTGTCAGGCACTTTGGCTTTATCAGGTAACATGGATGATAGTGATAGATATACCCTATAAATTCCTGGTGCCAAAAGATATATGACTAATTGCTGAACTCGCAGTGCATAAGATGATCCCCACGTGTTGTTAGAGGTACATTCACCACCATGACATTCTGACAGGATCAAGCTATTTATGGAGCATATTCACCAAGGACCTGATCGAACACCCACTGACATCCGTGAGAGGGGTCTCATTGATTTCAGTAGGTGTTGGATCAAGTCCCAAGCTCTCCAGGGTGTACCCCCTTTATACATGTAGCAGTTTTGGCCCATACCCCAGGTTGTGGCTATCTAGTGACATAGTATGAACTCATGGAACTGCTTTTCCTCTCTTTTGCCCTGCCATGTACTGTGTTTTTTTAACAGAAGAAATGTGGAGTATATGTACAAGTCTTGGATCATTGTTTAATAAAGGAGCAGATGCTTTATAGTATTGTTCTCTTGGAGTCTTACACATAGCTTGACCTTTCTTCACTCTCTCCTCTCCTCTGCACCTACATTTAAAGGGGGTATTTATCTGCAGAAGTACTCAATTTTTCTTTTTGAATTGTGTACAGTACACTGACTCACACGTAAAAGATCCATGGCAAACTCACATCAGGCACACATCTTATTATAAACGGGGCCCTTACTTTTAAATTTAGCATTCACCTGTGTGGTATATTTGATAGAGCAACAATTGCAAATCAAGTCAAAATCTGAGACAGGATCGCTTTTATGGTTAATTGTATATGGAGCTCCACGAAGGTCTGAGTACTACAAAGAGGAAGATAGTGCCATGAAAGAAAGAAGCAGAAGCATTACTGCAGCACATGAGAAGAGTTTCTATAGAAGAGAACAAAACAATCTCAATATATTTGTAACTGAATACAAAATGAATATTATGAAAATGAAATAATATTCAAACGCCAGGGTGAAAACAAGATCACTTTCAGTGATTTGAGATCCCTGTATAATCTCTGGATTGTAAATAAGGGTGTGTTTTTTTAAAATTAAACTTCCGTTGGGAAACTGCCTAGAATTGTGTATATATAAAATAAGTAAAAGGAAAGACTGAATAATTTTAAAGCTTTAAAGGTTATTTTTCTACCCAAAATAGCTAAATCACATCAGTCTACAAGATAAAGTGGGTGAATAGAAAAAAAAATCTCATTAACATGCATTTCAAAGCCTTATTTGTGTGCAATATACTTAAAATAACTTTAATGTTGGGATAGTAACAAGCAACACCAAAGAGTTTCAAAGTTAAGGCTAACACTTTGTTCTAATTTTGTTCTGAATACAAATCTTGCAGCTCATTAAAAAGAGGGATGATAGTCCAGCATAGAGCAACATAGGCCTGACTGAAGTCAATGGAAAGATTTCCATTGACTTAGGTGGACTTTGGATCATGTTCAAAATTCCCCAAAATACTTCACCCAGCACATACCAGTCCTAATCAGTAGATGGGTTTTTTTTACAGCTGTAATCCTTCTACCACTGGAGGTCTTTGCCATGGTTTAAACCGATAGAAGTCTGTAGAGATATGGGTAAATTTAGCCTTTTGACTTTCTTTAATGAAATATCTGACAGGCTTGGAACAGGATGGAATGCCAGGAAATACATATAACTGGTTTTGATTAGTTAATTCATTAACATCTTTGATCACAGCAACTACTCTTTTGGGGTATAGTAGTGAGGGAATTAAAATGAGTGACCAATGTGGGAAGAGATTCAGGAGAAGGGCTATAGAGATGGGGATCAGACAGACAAACTGCTATTCACCAGTTTTTATAGCTTATAATCACTGTCCCCTCCTCCTGTTCTGATCATCTCTCCCCACTCTGAATCCCACTGCTAGCTGCTGTGTCTTACACATCAAGTTCAAGATTCCCATCCTCACCTTGAGGGCTGTGCAAACTCTCTCACATCTGAAATTTAGTTTTCATATTCTCCTATTCACTATCTGACTACCTACAGTCTGCCCAAGTGCAGCCAGGTGTCATCCCAAAATGCGCCCTTGTGCACTGAGATGGCCCTGCAGGCAACCTTCCTAAGTTTCCTCCCATTCCCCCTCATCCCCCAAAATAACTTGCACTCCCAGAGCTGAAACTAATACGTTTCCCTCTCGTGGGGTCTACTTTATTAACCTCTAACCAGCTCCCAGAAGATCCATTTTATCCTTTTTCCTGCCCCTTAAATTCAGGGTTTCATAGCCCTCCTTTAAGGACTATGAAATTGTCCTTCAACTCCTGAGCTGCCTAGGCCAAAGACTCACTCCTCAAGTTTATGGGTTGCATAGATCTTCTTCCTACGGCTGTGTAGCACACTTCAGCAGCTCTCCTTCAGCTATTCTCCTGACTGCCTCAGAGACTCCTCTTGACTCCCCTAACCAGTCATCTAATCCATTTCTTAAGCCTTCTCAGATGGGTGTAATAATGTCAAACATCTGTTTGTACTTGGCTGAGAGAAGAGCCTTGGTCTGTCCACTCCCATGGCTCCTGGTGTCTTAAAGAAACAATAATCCGTGTTTTTTTCCCCAGTACCTTCTCTTTCTCACACACTGACTATTCCCTGGGACCAACATCCTGTCTCCAAATGACTGCTTCAGGCTTTCATGGGCATATGAAATGGAGTAACTTCCTCCTCTGGCCTTAAGGGTCAGTTCCCAATTACATGAATACATCTTGGGAAACATTTTTTTTCTATTTTTCATAGGACCTTCTCCTACCCCTTTTATGGCCAAAGCATCTTCTTTTCATGCACTAGTTGACCAACTTCTCTTCATTAAAATTCCACATTAAAAAGGATACTCTCCGTCCATGAAGATTATAGATCAAAAATAAGTTTATAGTGCTTTGAGATTTGACCTGCTTCTGGTCATCTGGTGTGTCTTGTCTGTCCTGCTTTGTCTACATTAAATCGGTCTCTGCCCCCAAAAGCCTTTCATTAGACATCTTCCTTTTTATTTAAAATAGTGCCATGGTTCTAAATAATAAAATATTTAGTAATGTTTTAAATTACTGTTTCTTGATAGACATTCTATTGCTGTAGATTTATTGAGACATTATAAAATTATAATTGTGTAATAATTACACATTCAGTACTAAAAGCTAAATAAATATTAACTGATTATTAAAACATTCATTGTAATAATAGTGGTTAATCTTCACTGAATATGTTTATAATACTACTTTTGTATTTAACGTATGATTAATGTCTTATTAAATGTAAATTTAAAGTGCTTTATATTCTCAAGTTGTTTAGTTTAGCCCATTAGTACTAATGGGATTTGAATGGCACTGAGTTCAGAGTATGTCCTAAGTATGAATGTGGGAACATTAGATTTTAATTAAAAAAATCAATTAAACGATGTTAGATAATTAGGATATTTTTGCACATTGTTTAATGTCAGCTAAATATTAAACATTTTCATAGGCCTTTCAAGTAAAATCTAGCCATACAGGCTGAGAGCGATTGGGAAGCTGGAGAAAGCATTTGCAAAAATTCATGATTGTTTTTCTCCTTTTTTGTTGAAAAGTTATTTTATTTTAACTAGCTCTACATCCAGCTGTAATGCTAAACAAGCGCAAGGGTGGCCTAGTGGACTGAGCATTAGAGCAAGGGGACTCCTGAGTCCTAGTTCTGACAATTCAACTGATGTGCTATATGTCACTGTGCAAGTCACAAACTCATTGCTCTAGTTTCACCATCAGTAAAAATGGGGCTAAAATCTCCTTACCTCTCAACATTGCTGAGCGTGTCAGTCAAAATTTGTACATCCTTTTAAAAACATGGAAAACACTACACTAGACAGCTCCATAGGGGAGTTGGAAACCTCATACACCTGCATGGGCTCCCCAGACCTTCGAACCAGGTGTGCAGGAAGAAGTGGGAACAAAAGCTCCTCCCCAGACCTCTGAACAGACACTGGGCGGGACAATATGCTCTGTCCCCACAATCTATCAGCAAGTACAGCTGAGCTAGACTAGCGGGTGTCACAATTTGGTGCTGGTATATGCCAACAGAAAATTACTACCCTGCTGGGGTAAGAGGGAAGCAGGACAGAAATTGCCCTAAAGAAGTCTCTCTCTGAGATTCAATATTCTTGGGATGATGCAGCTTACACTTCGCTCTTTCATTAGGGCGGTGCCTAAAAGGCACAATTTAGCCATGTAATAGTACACTAAGAAGTGAGGGCTAATTGTTATTCAATGTAATTTGTGCCACAAAAGCCCTTCCCTACTGAGATGAGAGAATAAACATGTTCTGTTTCTTTTACATATTTCTTAATCAAATATGTTTTCTAATGAGAGTTGATTTTAACATAAAATCTCTTTAGTTTCACATTAAGCACCTACAATTTATTTCATTAACTCAGAGTGCTTCTGAACACTATTACTTTTCACAGACAAATTATAAAGTCGCTCAACAGTCAAATCTATTTATCTGTTTATCCCACACTCATTAACATGTTATCTGAGTGCTCAAAGTCTTGGAAGCAGTTTGCAACCCGTGACCCCTACTGAGACTGAGTTTATCTAGTGCTAGATAATAGATGACTCAGCACTGAAAGGCAAATGTTCCCAGAGCTACAGGGTAAGAGATGCGGTTATACTGAGGATTCTCTCTCTTTTTCCCAGTGCCAATCACGATGCAAAGGAGATATTTCAACTGCATTTCACAATGCAAGAATAAACTGCCTCAATAGAATAAAAAATAGAATAGAAAAAGATAATCTGTTAGTAGTCATTTAGGCAGTTGCACACATTATGTCCTGAAATTTGCATACAGAGCCAAATCACTGCTGACTTGCTCTCCTGAAAACTTTTTCACCCTTGTGTTCCAAGAATCTCCCAGAATCCACACTTTGGCAACCCTGGCAGTGCACATGTTTCTTTTCCCTCAGCAGTCAAGATACTTGTGCGGCCAGTTCCAAACATCTGCACTATGTATCTTTGGAAACACTACAATAATTTGCCCCAAGATGAAGAAGTAACCACTTACCCCCACTCCTTCCCTGAGGGGGCTCGTAAAATACAGATTTTCTCAAACAACCAATCCAATACTTGCCTACCATCCATCCTCATTGACCAACACTCTTCCTTTCTGTCCTGGTTCCCCATCCCCAACCTTATGTCTCTGGCTCCTCCATACCCAATATAAAAACATTGGTTTGACTGGCAGCTAACTATTCTGCTATGTTTAAAGTAAACCTCCCGCTAAAATAAAATCATGTTATCTTGTAAACACAGACAACTTGTGGCAAGCAACATGAGTTATTAAATCTTTATTGCACAGGTGTACAAAGGTTCAGGCTAGAAACAATGGTAATAGCATGTTCACCAGGGGCACTGGCATGTTCCCTTGAATTACCCAGACAAGCATAAAGCGTGTGTTTTTTTAATTGGTGCATGCGTGCTGTAATCCTTCCAGACTCCGTTTGTACACAAATGAACACATTCTTAGACAGCACTCACAATTTGGCTTCCCCAAAGATTAAGTGGATGCCATGCACTACCTTATGTAAAAATAGACCACACGGGATCATTTTGACCCTCCTCACAGCAATAGTTTGACCTCTAGTTCTGTGGGGAAAACAGCCCACCTAGTACTTTTGAAGAATGGTTACTGATTTCAGGGCATTGATCTCTGGAAGCCCTGGCTCAAAAGACCCTAACAGTGGGTCACAAAGGGTTTATGCTACAAGTGCTGCTGGGACACAGCTGCCATTCTGTAGCTGTGCTGCTGTAGTGCAGACACTCACTATAGTGATGGAAAGGCTTTTTCTGTCGCTGTAGTACAGGGATCGGCAACCTTTGGCACGTGACCCATCAGGATAAGCCCCCTGGTGGGCTGGGCCGGTTTGTTTACCTGCTGCGTCCGCAGGTTCAGCCGATCGCAGCTCCCATTGCCAGGGTTCACCACTCCAGACCAATGAGGGCGGGGGAAGTGACGCAGGCTGACGGATGTGCTGACTGCTGCTTCCCACAGCCCCCATTGGCATGGAGTGGCAAACTGCTGCCAGTGGGTGCCACGATTGGCAGAACTTGTGGACACAGCAGGTAAACAAACTGACTCAGCCCGCCAGGGTGCTTACCCTGGTGGGCCACGTGCCAAAGGTTGCCGATTCCTGCTGTAGTAAATCACCTGTCTAAAGAGAAGGTAGAGGGTTGAGCTAGCAGTGTCTACACAGGGGCTTGGTTAGCTCACTTACATCTCTCATCTTTTTCACACACCCTGAATAACATGGCTAGGTCGACCTAAGTTTTAGGTGTAGACCAGGTCTAACCCTACTCTGCGTCCCCACAAAGCATAGCAAATTTTAAGAAAATCCATGTTCCCATCCCTCCTGCATACTTTAGAACCTCTAATATGCATGAACTATACAGGTTTTCAGTTCCCAACCCAAAGAGGTAGGACTTCCCCAGAACTTAGCTCACATATGGTACAGGAAAGGGATAAACCCTCCCAAAAGGGCAAGTCCCCTCTGAACCCAGCTCACATGTGGGATAGGTTTGGGGTGGTCCAATCCCTGGAGATGGGCAAGAACCCCTCAGATATGGGCACACACAGAGGATGGGAGAATGAGGGGCTGACAGGAGACACTCTTCTATTCTCCCAGTCACTCCTGCCACTACCCAAAGCCTGCCTTGACACTCATCTGAGCCCCTGTCTCCTCTCCTATCATCCATCCCATTTACCCTCTCATCAGAACCTCTGTTCACTAATATATGCTGTGTTGGCATATATCACATTACCAATACGCATTATCCACACCATACATATACCAGTATGTATTAAGCATATAATAGTAAAACAACAATAGTTATAACTTAAATTGGTCTATGCACCCCAAGCCAGAGCCGTCACTCCTTACTGCACCCCAACCCCAATTTTGTGAATATTCATGGCCCACCATACAGTTTCTATTCCCAGATGTGGCTATTGGGCCAAAAAGTTTGCTCACCCATGCCAAAACCAAAAAAGCATTTCCTAAAGTAAGTTTTGGCCTAAGTAAACAGGGAAACTGTCAAGACCAGGACCAATGAATGCTTTACCATAAGGCGCCACAAGTCTTCATCGTCTTATTAACAGGAAGGGAGTTACTCTCACAGACCTGTACTGGAATGTCCCAAAAGAGGAGCATGAGACATATGATTGTTCTACTGTATAGATCTAGGATGTGCCCTCATGCCCTTTGGTACCTGGAATACATGTGTCTGGAACAAAGATAAGGGGTATACCATGGTATCAGAAATACAAGGTAGAAAGCGAATAGTTTTGGATGACATGTATGGTACCTTTTATCTGTAAATAGGTCAGGTATAAAAGGTTGGCTTTGGGAGAACACTTTCTGCATATGATGAATGTAACAACTGCACGAAACAGCATCCTGAAGACTGGTTGTGACATTACCAAGGACATAATCTCAACCAATGAACAGCTGTGTTCCCTCAGTTCTCCAGCCTGGGGTACCCTTTGCATGGTTTTGATCTGAGAGCTATCACTCCTTGTCAGTTTACACACAGCTTCCAGCATGTAAGTCACTCCCAGTTTTACTGTATGAGTGCGAGAGCTAGCCACTTGTGAATTACACAGCAGAGCAACACCAGCAAACTCCCGGTCCTACACTTCCCTACAGAAATGTACGTCTTGTACTGCCCAGCGTTCTCCTGGACAATACAAAGTCATATAAAGTCCATCATTTATTAGTAGAAAATGATATGCACAAATCTTGTTATCTCAAGTGGAGTTTCCCAGATACTTCAATCCAAACATATTGGTTTAGATAAAACAGTAAAACAAGTTTTTTTAACTACTGAAAGAGAGATTTTAAGTCACTGCAAGTAATGAGGCATAAAAGCCAGTATTTGTCATAAGGAAATAAAAGTAAAATACAGCTCACTTAAATGAAGTGAATTCAGAGCAAGGGTTTCTCTCACCACAGTGCTACTGGCTGAATGTCTTTCACTCAGACTCCCTCCCCAGTCCAGTGCTTCTTCCTTTGTTGTTCAGGTGTGGCATGGGGAGAGATGAAGGGAGAGCTGATTTGGGAGGTCTCTTCTCCTTTCTTAATAGTTCCTTCTCTACTTTGTGAGTCATCTCCAGCTAAGGTTCAGGAGACAAAGTCTGTGTGGATCGGAACCCCTCCGCCCCCCCCCCCCCGTTTCTTTGTCAACATGTAGATTTTTCACCCACACCTCTTTCCTGCCAAAGAATGGCCACTTAACCAGGTGATGGCCCATTTGATCCAGTTGACACTTGGCTGAGGCATTGGCTAGCCTTTTGTCTCTGGAGAACCAGTTTGGGATGGTGCTCCAGTTTTGAAATATGTTTTAGTTACATTATACAGTGAAATCTTATAACGTAACATACAATATTGTCACATATTTTACCAGGATAGTAATCACCAGCAAACTATGAGCTTTCAAATGATACCTCAAAAGGTATATTTTGTACAAGATCCATTATAGTCCTATAAAAGGGGTGAATGTAGGGGTACAGACTGTCACACCGGTATTGGATAGAACCTTTTTCCTGTACTGCATTATAATTGGCTGATATCAATAAACCTAACTGATACTGGTTATTTGATCTTTTGAATATATTTCATAATGAACCAGTGTGGTCAAGCAATTGACTATACAATTTGCCAACACCACTGTCATTTTGCTGCATGCTCAGACCCCTTTCTCCCTATTCCCCCATTCCTCAGCTCCCTTAGTACCCCTTCCCTCCCAGCATTTACATATCTATTTCCCCTCATAAAGACTTTGGAGAGTGCAGCAGTGTTGGGGTGCACAGTGGTTGGGATGCACCGGCAGAGCTGGGGCTGCCATGTCTTCCTCTCTTGAGCCTTCACCTGTGTTGCCTTCCTTATCATCCATCCCCATTTATCCCCCTTCTTTATAACCTTCTCCCTTGCTGCAGCTTCAACCCTCTCCTCCCTCTGTTAGGCTAGCACTTTAGTATGCTGGAGACTGCAAGAGATGTTCCCAATCCTAGTAAGTTTATAATCTATTTAGGCAAGGAAGATAATGGATGGGACAAAGGAAATATTAACCGCATTTTGCAGATGGCGTACAGAAAGATTAACTGATTTGTCCGAGGCCACACAGATAATCTGTGGCAGAATTTGGAACTGGCTCCAGATCTGTGCCCAAATCCAGTGTCTTAACCACAAGACCATCATACCTCTCTAAGCAAAGCACTAAATATCTTAGCAGTACAGTTTTAACTATTATCCTACAAAGGAATGGCTCTTTCTGATCCAACCACCATAGTGAGACATATGGAGAGGCTTTTTTTCAAGCACGAGTCTCTCCCTCCAGGTTTCAAATAACTCTAGGTGGGCTTGTATCCTGTGCGGGAGAATCAGGCCTCTGCTCCTTAAGTACACTTAATAAATTACAAGGAACTATCCATCTAATATCAGGCAAATTACCCCAAAGCAGGAAAAGGTAATGAAGAAAATTAAAATAATGGGGAAACTATTCAGGAATTAATAGACACCCTCCAGCCTCCTCCCCCAACACTTTTTAGGACTAGTAATAAGAAAGCAAAATGAATTACTACTGATGGTATATTCCTTCTGCTTGTTCTGATATTCTCTGATGCTCGCTAATGTTTTCCCTCTTAATCTCATCTTACAAGTGTTTTTAGCCCCAGCATGTCATGCATTAGGGGAAAGCAAAACCTGGGACATGTATTACTGCCTGCAACATCTGGTCCCTAACACATTCCTCTGTGATCAACACTATGCTGTGTGCTATAGTGAAGCAGATTGCAAAGTTCATCCTTACTGAACCTTCACCCTGAGGGCATTGTGTGAAAGGCAAACTCCATCTGCCTTAGAGAAAACCAAAAATTGTCTGAAATGTAGAAATCCAACTTGCTCAGTTGCTGTGACCATGACAAGAATTCATATGAAACGAGGTTCAGAAATCTTTTCTTGCTGCTTCAGTGAAATATGTTCAGGCTTCTTTTTCATAGATAGGAGGAAGCCTCATTTCTGTACAAATACTTTCTTCCTTAACATAGACTTCTTTCCCTACTCTTTGTAAGTGAATTGAGTTCTTATAAAAGTGAACCAGTAACAACATAAGTGGGAGACAAGCTCAGTGTGTAACAAGTACTACACAAGCTTCCCCACACAATGCTACCCCTTACAGCTCCATACTAACTACTACAACTTTGCTATTGCAGTTCTAGGCCCTTGAAACTAAAACTAATCATCCAGAGCTGTGCGAGTGTTTTTGTGCTGCTTGCAAATGGCAAGTAAGATGAGATCACCTCCATTTTATGCATGAGTGGAGTATTCGAACCCTGGTTTCTACAACTGAAAGACTAGTTTCCCCTCTGCCTTCTATCCCTATTTAAAAATTAACAGAGAGATACTGGTATAAAAGTTACACATGAGTTGTAGTCAAACTATCCTAAGCTAGTGCTGATTTTTGTGTGTGTGCTGTATTTGTATTTCAGGAACATTGAAATGGGAAACATTTTTATAAGTTCTCTTCACATTAATATGTGGGGCCAAACTCCACTCTCAGCTACACTCATGTATACGCCCACTACATTTATTCAAATGGATGAATAGGTCTTTAAATTTCAGTTGCTTTTCCTTGTCAATATTGAGGCGCTCCAAAACCTACAGAAATCAACAAAAAGAGCTCCCTTTGACTTAATATGCTTTGGATCAGGTCCTATAAATCACACAATTAAATCAAACTAACCATACTCTTTAAAATGTCTCAAAACTCATTTAAGATCTAATTTGTCCTCAGATGCTTGCATTTCTTCCATTTAAGTAAATGGGAGCTATACACTCTGTCAAGAGCAAAGCTAGTTATCATATTATATGTCTAGGCCCGCAAGATCACTTAACTGTGTATCAACTTGTCATTTTAGCCTCCCACTCCTTGTCCTCCCTTGTTACTAAATGAATGCTGCTCAAATTCATATTATCAAAAATTCAGTAGAATATAAGGATCCTTTTGGGAATGGGAACTCAATGGACTCTCAAATTATAACTGCAATCTACTATGCCACTTTAGTCTCCTATGTAAACACGATTCAGTTGTGAATTATTTCTACAACAGACAAGAAAGATTTAAAAACTCAACGGCTACATACTTTTTGCAAATCACGCTCCAGTAGAGCAAAGGTGTTAAAGGGGGATATAAAGTCCATTTCAGAGCATCCTATCTAATGCTCGGTTAATGTAACTTTCTTCACTCAAGATTTTACTAATCAATAGCTACATCAGCAATAAATGCAAACTGATGTTTTATATAAAGCTTATAAAGAGTTACAATACTCAAATAAACAATTTCGTCATCTTAGATTATAATATTCTCACATACCCTGAATACTGTACATTGTTGCTATAGAAAGAACCACACATTCAGAAGAATCAAAGTAGGCTAACATTTAAGAAAGAACAGAATGTATAAATGTTAGTGTTGTTCTTAGAACTATGCAATAGATGTGACTGTTTCTTGGGTTTTTTCTTTTTTCTGTTTTTTTTTCCAGACTTGTGCATACTGGCACATTTAAGTCCACTGGGCTCTACCTGATTGGGGATGTGGTTGGGAAGAAATTGCCAAAAATTCAGATCAAGCTCAATGAATTATTGAATTGTTAGAAACAAACTTTGGTCAACATTTTGTTTAGATTTTTGCTCACTCTGTCACACTGGAAAGCAGCTTTGTCTTTTCTTGTTCACTGCTGTGTTACTCTAATTGGTAATAGTAGAGCTAGTTGAAAAAATGCTGAAGGCTTTCTGTGGAAAAAAATAAAAATTCAAATCTTCAGTGTTTTGATTTTTTTAAAAAATCAGCCAGCTCTAAGCGGCAGCTCTAGTAGATTGTACTGAAATAGAACTGTCCATAATTCCAACCACTTTTTCAGTATTGAACAATTACTTATATTGGGACCTGTCAGTGTACCAATAACCAGGGCATACTGCAGTGGCTAGTATGTTCAGCCACCTGTATTAAACAAAGTAAAACCACACCCATGGAATGTATTTTCACAAATTGGATTCTGTTTTGGTTAGTCAAGCTGTGTTGCATTTTGTGACTGTAAGGATACATGTACTGCAATTGGCAATGTGATGGCAGCAGGTGTAGACTTACCTGAGGTCGCTTTAATCTAGCTGCAGTCAATACCAATGGCAGTGAAGCCAGGCCAGGCTGGGCTTCAGTACAGGCTGTACAAGCCCACCATGATACTATAGCTTCACTGCTGTTGGTGCTTACACTAGCTAGATCAAAGCTTGTTTGGGTAATGGTATACATGTTGTAATCTCACCTCTGATTGCAGTGTAGACATATCCTGTCTGAGTATGGGTATCTGAATGCACTAGACTCAAACTCTCATTAGAAGACCACTTCATAAAAATTCTAATTTAAGATTTGGAAATGTCACCATCTTTCATTTTTGCAGGTGATATTATAATGGAAAGAAAACATTTCCCTAAGGTGAGATTGAAGATCAGGGAATGTGAACTGTAACTAAACTAATTTCATTGCTCTAATAGTATTAACTTTTGCTTTTTAACATGGTTTTCAGAAGGTAATATGTCAAGGCCTAGATGTTGTGTTATCTGTTTATGAGGCACAAGCTTTCTCCCATCATCCAGTTAAGCAGTGACCAGGTCATTTTCATTGTTTTACCTGCTTTTTTAAAAAGTCACCAGAATAATTCCTTATTATGGCTATTTACTGTCTGTATTAAGGTAGCATGTCCAAGTCCTAGTCATACATCACAATTGTGCTAGGTGTTGTACAAACAGAGAACAAAAAGATGGTGTTTGCCCCAAAGAGTGTACAATCATCTTTGCCCAAGCACACATGGTAAATGACTTGAGTCTTTTCACCAGATGGTGGTATGTTTGTTTTCTCTTGATCTCCTCATTACTAGGTAAGTGGATAAGTACTGAGGCTCTGATCATGCAATCCTATTCATCTAGGTGGACTCCGGGGTCCAAGCAAAGCCTCACTGAAGTTAACTATGGGGTTCTATGCAGGTGCAAGGATTCATGCACACAGATCTATTTTCAAGACTGGGTCCTTGACTTGTATTTTTAACTGAGCCCATATACCAAAAGCACTATGGGTGTATGTGTATATATATCATTCCAATGCAAGTTCTTCAATTTTCATTCATTAAGTCCACTTTGCATTACTTTACGTACTTAGTGTTCTTTGGTTTACATATTTATATCATGCCTCAATTCATTATTTCTGCAACCTATTTGTGCTGTGATCAGATTTTAATTTTACAGTGTACACTGATCCCTTGTTAAATAATAGCAAAAATGTCTACACAAGGAATGAAGCACTTCAATTCTGAATTTCAAAAGTGATAATTAAAAATAAAGACACTAAGTTGCAGTTAACTGCAACTCCTTTAACCTAGACATATACACTATTTTGTTCACGCAGGAATATTGCCATGGTTAGAAGACTGTAATGGTAAATCTTCTTCTTGACACACACAATTCCAAATTGAGTTTCAGAGGAATCAGATGCTCTTAATTGCCTGAAGCCAAATGAGACTATATTGTTCCAGTTTCCTAAGAGAAGTTTCCTCAATTCCCTTTACACCTCTGTCTGGCTCAGTCTATCTGTGCCCATAACCTTCCATTTCTCCCTCAGGTCTGCGGTACAGTTGCCAGCATTTCAGGATTGTCCTGTAGTGTCCAGGAATTAAAGATTAATCTTTAATTAAAATTGTGTTATGCCATAAATCTAGGAATACATTCAACCAAAATTTTCAGCCATAGTCTGTGGCTGTTGTATATGTTCTAAATGCAAATATAAAGATTTCAATCAGCATTTCTGATTAGCTGTTAAGCGGTTGCCTCAGTTTTTCTTTCTATCCTTCTTGCTGAGTTTCTACTTCATTTTCTACACAAAATGTACAGAAAATGTTTTTAATCCATTCCTAAGAGTTACACAAACTTTTAAGCACAGCACAAAAGAAAAACCATGTTTATAATAATAAACAGCTATCAGAGGCTATATTTACACTAATCTCAACCAAATGTATCCTGTGTTCTTATCAGAAGTGCACATTTAGAAGTAAGCGTTTCTTTCCCCATTAACAAATATAATTCAACATTTTTAAACAACCGCAACTTCAATTAACCATTTCACTGCATGAGCCCATTGTAAATGGATAGGTAATAGAGTGTTGCATCACATGAGAGAACTGAGTGTCTCGGTAGTCTTGTTGCAATACTACTGTAGCCCTAAATTGCACAAAAGCCATCTACTCAGTAAGATACATAGCATGTTCGATATACCCAAATATGGAGCATACGAGGCTCAATCCAACCATATTTTCCAGTAGATAGGAAACCTTCTCCAATAGCAATCCACTATTCCATAGGAGTGATTAGTGAATGGGGATTAAATAAAATACTAAGAACCAAAGTTCATCTTACATAGAAAAAAAATGAAACAGTAAAATTCAGTGATCCTTAAAGAAGCATGATTGCTGAGCATAAACCAGAGAAAATAGATTTTGAACTAATATGTCAATATCTTTGTGTCAGCTGCATCTAATCAAGTTAGTAGCCAAAGTGATATTAGCAATTGTGATACATTTTGGAAAAATGGAAATCTGTGACATCTTAATACTTTACTTTCCCTGTGTTGTTGGCATTTTACATTTTGAAAGTCCTTATCGTCAGTACAGCAAAGAGAACTGAACCAGAAACAACAGAGATTTAAAATAAAACTGACAAAAAAGGACCTCGGGATAAGTACAACCAAAATATAAATTGTTTTTATGTGCATACACCAGCTTTCTTGCCAGTTTCAAGCTGTCGCTTTGGGTTTATTTCACTAACATGACTGAGGACATTAGCAGAGAAAACAGCTAAGAGTGAATGACAAGGAGAGTGAGATGACAGAGACCTTTGAAAGCACAATTTTTACAACCAAAATGTATAAAGTAGACACACACACAATTTTTCATTAAAGTGACATCTCCTGAGAAAGAACATACTGGCCACTGGCAGACAATTCATAGGGCCTTAGATACCATTTTAAGGGAGAAGAATCTGAAGTAGCTGCTTCTCTCCCTGCCTACCAAATTACAAATATTTTCCAACCTGTTATTCAGCATTACCTTTTCCTAGTTCCCTATTCCTATTGGTAACCATTATTGTGCTTTACTTTTAACTAGCGACATGAAAATGCTAAAGCTGCTTCATTAAATTGGAAGACAAGGGATGAGTTATGACTAATTACTAGAACCCTTTCCATCCAACCTCAGAGAACTATCTATCTACATTAGCTGAATGGGAAGAGATGATGAGAGAGAGAAAGAGAGAGAGAGAGAGAGAGAGAAAGGGTCTTTCCTGTGTGTTTTTTTTTCTTACTGATATAATTTGTATTAACTTTGTTTCAAAGCTGAGGCCCCAGTCCTAATTGTGGGCTATTAGTTTTCCTGGGTAAAGACTAGCCTGAGGTCTAGTTTAGAGAAAGGATGGAAAATGCAACCACAGTCTGTGATGGAATTGCAAAGTTGCTAGAGGGCGGAGGAATCAAACCAATGAGATCTTCAACCCTGACACTTTCTCTCCTGTTGCTTAGGCTGCACAAGGAAAGGGGAGTAGTTACATCCCTAAGGCTGTTGTAACCCTATCTACTCTTGTAACAATGTTTCAAATTGTGCTTGACAGTTTTACAGAAAAAAAGAGAAAGATATGGTCCCTTGCCTGAGGAACTTATGATCTAATTTTAGACATGACTCCTGGAGAAAGGATGAGGTTGTAGCAACAAGATCACATGGTTACCCTCTTTTGGCATCAACATGTCTTACTATCTTTTATTGTTTAAAACTGTAATAATAAAACCATAGAAATGTAGGGCTGGAAGGGACCACACAAAGTCATCAAACCCAGACCCCTGCACGGGGGAAGGACCAAGTAAACCAATACAATCCCTGAGTGGTGTTTGTCCAACCTGTTCTTAAAATACTCCAATAAGGGGATTCCACAGCCTCTCTTGGAAGCCTATTCCAGAGCTTAACTACCTTCTAGTTAAAAAGTTATTCCTAATATCTTACCTAAATGTCCCTTGCTGCAGATTTAGCACATTACTTCTTGTCCTACTTTCAGTGGACACAGAGAACAATCGGTCACAGTCCCCTTTAAAACAGTCTTTAGTGTATTTAAAGATTGTTATCTGCCCTCCCCCCCCCCATCTTCTTTTCTCAAGACTAAACATGCCAGGTTTTTATAATCTTTTGTCATAGGTTAGGAGTTCTACACCTTTTATCATTTTTGATGTTCTCTTTTGGGCTCTCTCCAGTTTATCCACATCTTCCCTTAAGCATGGCACCTAGAATTGGACACAACACTTTAACTGAGGGCTCCGCAGTGCTGAACAGAGTAAGAAAACTACCTGCTGTGGCTTACCTACAACATTCCTGTTAATACACCCCACGGTCATGTTAGTCTTGTTTGTTTGCTTTTTGCAGCTGCATCACGTTGTGGACTCATTCATCTTGTGATCCACTACAGCCCCCAGATCACTGTCATCAGTACAAAGCAGTTATTCTCCATTTTGTAATTGTGCATTTAATTTTTCTTTCTTAAGTGAAATATTTTGCACTTATCTTTATTGAATTTCATCTTGTTGAATTCAGATCAATTCTCCTGTTTAAGATCCCTTTGAATTCTAATCCTGTCCTCCTAAGTGCTTGCAACTCCTTCCAACTTGGTGTCATCTGCAAATTTTATTAGCATACTCTCCACTCCATTAACCAAGTCATTAATGAGCGTGCTGACTAGTACCAGACTCAAGACTGACTCTTGTGGATCCTACTAGATATGCCCTCCCTGTTTGACTGTGAACCACTGATAACTATTCTTTGGTCTGGTCTACTCTAGCAGGGAAGGTCGACCTAAGATACCCAACTTCAGCTATGTGAATAGTGTAGCTGAAGTTGATGCATCTTAGGTCAACTTACCTGCCGTCCTCACAGCGTCAGCGGTCAACAGCGGGCTCCCCTGTTGACTCTGCCTTGCACCTTCTGGCGAGCTGGAGTTCCATCATCGACCCTGGGATTGATTAATCGTGTCTTGATGTGAGGCAATAAATTGATCCCCAATAGATCGATCTGTACCCGCCAACCCAGCTGGTAGTGTAGACATGGCCCTTGAGCATGGTCTTTCAACCAGTTGTGTACTTGCCTTATATTTGCTTGTGAGAATGTCATTTGAAACTATGTAAAAAGCCTTACTAAAGTTAAGATATATTCCTAGTAACCCTGCCAAAGAAGGAAATTAGGTTGGTTTGGCATGATTTGTTCTTGACAAATCCATTCCGGCTATTCCTTACTACCCTATTATCTTCTACATCAGTGGTTCTCAAACTTTTTGTATTGGCGACCCCTTTCAAACACTGAGCTTCTGACCGCGACCCCCTCTAGAAATTAAATACACATTTATGATATTTAATACTGTTAAATACTAAATGTAAACCCTATTGCTTAAAATGGATTTAACTTTTCTCACTGCTTTTTAAATTAAGACTAAAACACATTTTTATTGAATTAAAAATAAGTGGAAAAAAGTTATTTTTAAATAGAAAAAGTACCTGTTCAGCTGTGAATGTTGTCTCCATACCAGGGTCAGTCACAGGCAAAATAGTGCCTGGCCAAACTTCTGTTTGGTGCCCTTTGTTTGGAGGTGGCGAGGAGTTGGGGGTGGAGCTGGGCTGGAGGAGCTTGGGCCCAAACAGGCCCACAGGGGCTGGATCCAGCCGGCGCAGCAGCCCGCTACTGGGTGTCAGAGGTGGGGCCAGCAGCCTGCCCTGAGGGAGCAGCAGCCTGCTGCGGGGATCAGGGCAGGAGCCCGCCGCCTGCCACTGGCACTGGGGTCAGGGCTGGGGCCAGCAGCCCACCACCGGGGGTTGGGGCTGGGGCCTGCCGCCCGCTGGGGTCGGAGCCAGCAGCCCGCCATTGGGGGTCGGAGCTGGGGTCAGCAGCCTGCAGCAGGGGAGCTGCCTGCTGCGGGGGTCAGGGTAGGAGCCCGCAGCCCGGCACTGGGGGTCGGGGCTGGGGCGTGTTGCCTGCTGGGGTCGGGGCAGGAGCCGTCCCAGGGATCGTGGCTGGAGCCCGCTGAGGTCGGGGCTGGGGCCAGCAGCCCACTGGCAGGTCGGGACAGGAGCCGGCAGCCTGCCGCAGGGGCTGGGTCGCCCGCCGCGGAGATCAGGCTCGAGCCAGCAGCCTGCTGCTGGGGTTGGGGTTCGCGAACCCCACATAAGCAGGCCGTGACCCCCGTGAGGGGTCGCGACCCCCACTTTGAGAACCAGTGTTCTACATGCTTACAACTGATTGTTTAATAATTTGTCCCAGTATCTTTCCAGGTAGAAAAGTTAGGCTAATTGGTCTATAATTCCTCAGGTCCTTTTCAAAAGCTTGGCAAACATAGTACCTTTCTCCAGTCCTCTGGGATCTCATCTGCCCTCGAACACAATTGCTAACTGTTCCCAGATAATTGCTAACTGTTCTGAGATTTCTTCATTTAGTTCCTTTACTACCCTACGATGAATTTCATCAGGCCCTGCCTCCTTGAATACAGTAAACTTCCACAGTTTCAGAGCTCTAATGAGCCATGAAGCACCCACAGATGTCCATGCCCAGCAACGGACCATTTACACGTAAAGTAACTCATCACTTAAAATTGTCCTGGGTTAACATTGTTTCGTTATTAGGTTGCTGATCTATTAGAGAACATACTCGTTTAAAGTCATGCACTGTTCCGTTATAAGGTTGTTTAGCTTGTCCCACTCTGCCTGCCAGGTGTTCCAACCAAGAAGTGGGCAAGCCCTTGATCCCACTCCTTGGCAGGGGCACCAAGCGGGTGGAATGGGGCAAACCTGCACGTCCCGACCCTGCTACAGCCCTGCCTCAACCAAGCTTCACAATCGTCAATGGTGAGTACAGTATTGCATTGTTTGTTTAAAATTATTTAAAACTTATACTGAACATGCATATATCATCTTTTGCCTAGAGAAAAATATTTCCCGGAGACCTGACCTATCCCACCCCTGGTATTTACATTAATTCTTATGGGGAAATCGAATTCACTTATTGTCATTTCTCTTAAAGTAGCATTTGTCAGGAACATAACTACAACACTAAATGAAGAGTTCCTGTATTTATTTTTAAATTCGTTATTTTAGAAGTTCATCATGCATTCCCAATGCAGAAGACAAGAAATATCTAGTTCCTTGTCTAGTTTTTAAAATATTTACATGTATATTTAATTTCAAATATTGTCTTAATTATATTTAAGAATTTGTTTGAGACTGTTAAAGTAGGAGATCTCCTGCTAGTTCCCCTTGTCGCTTATGTGATGCTATATATCTGCGTGAAGATAGTGGGAAAGAGGTGTAAAACTATAACCAAATCAGACTGGCAACATCTTTCACCTGCTTTGCACAGGTGTAAATGACTGCTCAAGATGCAAGGCAGGGGAGATGCAGGCCCCAACATCATATCAATTTACTAGTACATAGAATGGTTATGCTAATGGCTGTGGTTAATGTGACAAGACAACTGCTATTTTGACTGACATCAGGGATTGAACCAGGGACATCCGGCTGAAAGCATGGCTCTCTGCAGCTTGAGGTAAAAAGTCAGGCTTTCTAGCAGAGTTGTAAGAGACTCACAGCCTTTATGGATTGAGCATAGATAGGTACAAGCAGCACACACTGAACTTAAGGCTTAAGGTTAAGCCTCTGAGTTGACTTACTATGAATTCGATGTTGTCAAGATTGCTTCCCCACTCTGAACTCTAGGGTACAGATGTGGGGACCCGCATGAAAAAAGAAATATCCCCCCCCCCAGCTTATTTTACCACCTTGGGTTTAAATGTTTTTCCCCAGAACACAACTTCTTTTGTGTCTGGACTGGTATATGCCGCCACCACCAAGTGAAAATGTCTCAAAAACTATTGGACATGGGCCACTTGAAGCCCCTCTTTCTCTTTCCACAAAACCCCCAAACTTATTCCCTCCCTGGGAAGCTTGAGAGGAAAGCCTCGCCTGATCCTGCGAGACGTGCCCGATCCAAAACCAGGATCTTACACAATGGAAAACAAGCAGTCAGATTCTTAAAAGAAAGATTTTAATAAAAGAAAAAAAAGAAAGGAATAAATCCCTTATAACCATCAATAGAACAGCATCTACCATAATCAACAAAAGGATTCAGAAACCAAACTTCTCCCCTGAGGCAACTTTCTCCCACTGTTGATATCTCTGCTGAATCTTACAATATCTAGAAGCACCCAGCCAACACCCACCACTGAGAACCCCCCAAGTGATAAAAAGAAGGTAAACTTACTACTGACTACAGTACTTCATAGAAACTTATAGTGAAAGAAATAGCTGTGATGTTCATCCCATAGCCGAGCTGAACAGAGAGAAGACCCTGAGAGTAACTGAAACTTAAAATTCTTTGTCTCCTGAGGAATTTCTCATTGGTCAGTTGTCCACCTCTCAGGTTACCTTTAGCTTAACCCCTTACAGGTAAACACTAATTCTAGGCTACTTCATACTTATGACAGATGTTTTCAAAATCCTGAGCAGACACACTAAGCAGAGTGGTTGTGAAATCAACAAAAATACTGAGTCTTCATTCCTGACATTCCTAGGTCCTTACTGCCTTGTAGCTGTATAATGCCTAGGCAAAATAATTAACCTGCTAATGCTAATTGCAGTATTTGATGTTTTATTGAAATCCCTTAACTCTTTGAATTTATTTATTTTTCCTCATTTTATCACTACCAAGACACGTCTCTAGAAAGAAGCAAGGAAAGAATGACTTAATTAACACTAATCAGTTGATGTCTGTAAAGTGCCTTGCTTACAGCAAAATTAAGTGGTATGTATTATTGTAATATATTCTGACCCCTTTTGGCCTCAGAGTCTAGCTAAAATTCAGGGTGTTCTACGTGTTCCAGTTGGAAGAAGAAATTGATGATGGAATCTAATACCTTTGATGCAATCTTATTTATTTAGGTTTGTTCTGGACAAACTTAGGTAGAAATAAGTCACCTCGTGTTGGCTCATTTTTCTCAGATTTGTCTCTGTGAACATAAGCACCATGTTGCATTGAGCCATGTCTTACCTATTTAGGTTGATACAGTGCTAGTGTAGACACTGTGTGACCTATATCAATCATGACAGTTCACTAGCTGCTGTCCCACAGTGCCCCATTCATTCCCCATGACAGTGACCGTGCTGGTCACATTTTAAACTCTACTGCCCAGGAGTCACAGAGACTAGAAGGTACCCTTCTCCCCGCAAAAAGCCTTGCATGTTTTTAAAATAACAACATCTCCCATCTTGGCAAGCACACCTATATGCAACAATGATGAGCTGCTGACTTCTCTGTTATGTGGGTACTCACCCCCTGAGTGCCTCCTGTTGACTGTGTATGGTGCTACAGTATTCTTTGGTTCTTGTACCACTTGTAGGTTGTTGCCTTTGCTGGCTGGGTCTTCAGTGGTTCGGCCCTCTGGCTAAGTCACATGATCAAAATTGATGAATGAATTCCTTCCAGAGTAACAAAAGTTCAATACATGGTCTGTCCTTACTAGGGTCTTCTACACTGTCTCTGGGTCCTTTAAATCTAGCTCCTTTCTCAGGCATTTAGTAGAGTCTAACTGGAACCACTGGTTTACCTTCACTTAAAAGGGTCTTTGGGCCCCTTTTAATCCTGTTCTTCACTTGCGCTTCCTAACAGAGCCTTGTGATCTTTTCGTGGCTTAGGCCACTTCATTTCACTTCACCAGCCCAGGACCATACACAGAGCAGCCCTGCACTGCGTCGTTCAGTTCACTGCTGCTATTGCCTGGCCTTTTCCCACATAGCTCTGTTCTCTTCAGGGCTAAAGCTCTTAAATCCTCTTCTTCCTCACTAAATGTCAGTGCCACGAGAATCAGATTTCTGATTCTCCCTTGAGCACTCCAAAGCAGAACTGTCAATAAGAATGTCTCATTTAAAACTCTAGGGAAGCAAGGGAAAGGAGCTCTGAATCTTTTGTTTACCAGTTTGTCTGACTGACAATGGTACCTTTGTGTGTTTAATCTGCAACTGTGAAAATTGCAGACCTAAAGGTTTACCCCTCCACTCCTGCAGATGGCAGGGTTGGCAGAAGCTTCCTAAAGGGGAGAGGCCACCGGTGCCTGACAGGGTTATCCTGTCCCCTTGCGCTGCCTCTTCCCCACCAAGGCCCCACTCCCATGCCGCCTCTTCTCCCCATGATCCCACTCCCCCACTCACTCTTCTCGGCCCCTCTATTCCTCGCTCATCCTTAATGGCAGTAAAAATTGTGTGGGGGGGTGGCCCCCTGACTCCCCACGTTCCGGCACCTCTGGCAGAAGGCCTAAGCCAGATAAGGAAGAGAAAGAAGAGGAACTGGAATGATATGTTCAAGCCAGTGCTGCATCAGACCACAAGCAAAGGGCCTGATGCAGGGTGGAGAAGGAAATAGCAGACATGAGAGAGGTTTCTGAGTTCCAGCAGGAAAAGAAGAGGGAGATGCACCCAGACATAATGGGACTTCCTGGGCAACAAGCAGATGCTACAGACTCTTGTGGACTTACAGGTTCAACAATCTCGGTCTCGCCTCCCTTTGCAGTCCGTGGAGAACCCCCTTACAGCACCTCTCTATCCCCTCTCAACATTTCAGGTGTTGAAGGCTACATCTCCACCCCTACCACTCTGTCCCGGGGGATATTAAGGACAACCACAGCTTCACACACTCTGACCTGAGAAAGCCACGATTGCTATATGTATAGGTGAAATGGGAATGAATGTTCTTTCCCCTCGTTAAGTTCTGTTTCCTTAATTTATTAAGTTTTTAATGCATTTGCTTTTAAATTGCACTGGTTTTTCTTTGCACTGGTTTTGTTCCTGGATAAAATTCTATTACTTGGAAAATAATTCATTTTTATTAGTTCACAACATATGCTACAGAGTGCCAAGCAGTTCTGAAAGCACCCACTTACTTGTTGATTCCTAGCAGGCCCCAAAATAGCAATCTGTAAACCACTCCACCCTCCGCCCCTCAGCTTTTTCCCCCTCCCCCTATGACTAGAGACGTGTTAATGGGCCACTTCACCTTCAATGGTCCCTTGAAATATGTGTTAATTATTTATGCTAAGCAATCTGTTCCACCTTGTATTTAGCTGTGACACTCTACTTTTCCCATAATTGAAGAAGAGCTCTGCAAGCTTGTCTCTCTCACCATAAAAAGATATTCCCTCACCCACCTTGTCTGTCTTATGTTCTGGGACCAACATAGCTACAGCAACACTGCATTCCCTATGTGCTGACAGTTTTTCAGAGCCCACCCGCACTAGCTAGCAAGAAGCAGGCAGATAAACCTACATTACTTAAATACTAATATAAGTTGTAACAGGATGCCCCAATAAAATATTTATTAATAAAAAGGAATAGGTTATAGTGTTTTATGCCCATAACATCTACCTGCATGAATATTTCATGAATGCATTTTTCCAGCTATCACTGAGATTATAGGTAGTTGTTGATTAGACCTCCTGCAAATCAGTGATTATGTTTCTAAAGCAGGATACCTTATACCTGCTGCGGCCAATCACTATTTCTGATTTTTATCAACTTTCAAGAGTAATCAAGTGACAGTTACCAACTACTGTAACTTCATTGCTGACTCAGTTTCCCACTATGTATTTTAATTTTGTTATGATCCCACTTGCTTCCCAGGATGCAAAAACCCCTTTCCTGAGTTTTCAATGTTTTTTTATGAGGTATGTTGGTTTAGTTTAAGCAATCAGACACAAATGCCTTTCACTTTCATGTACACTATAATAAAAGCCATAATGAGCATGGATTTTAAACTGCAGCCAGTAATGAGTATAGAATGCAAGCTATGGCATAAAACTTTACAGTAGTTAAGATTATTTTTACTCTGGGAATGTTTTAATTTCAGAAGTTCAAAAATACATTTACATTGACTTTTTTGGTCTATAGATTTAACTTTAATGGAGTGCTACATTTAAAAAAACCTGCATATAGTGGCGCTGGGCAGAAATGACATCCGAAGTTGAAAATAAAAAAGTAAATACCAATTATTTCAGTTTCATACCAGTCATAAAAATATAACACAGCAGATGCTTCCATGACATCTTTTAAAAGCCGGGTGTTTATTGTGTACATATGCTCGACATCGAACATAAATTCATTTTCCTCTATTCATCTCAAATTAAGGGAAAAGTCAGGCATCAGCAACTCTACAGAGACTGACAACGACAACACGAGCTGCAAAATGTGCAGAAACAGAAAGATTTGAAACAGAAAAGCAAAAAAAGTGTTAAATGTGAAAGAGACATGGCAGGTAAGAAAACCCCAAACATAAAATTAACCAAGAAGAATATGAGACAAGATGGAAGAAATTAATCTTAAAAAGAAAACTCTAAAATATGGCTTGCAACTCTGACATGACTGCAAGAGTACTGCTATTTTAGGAGAGCTACCACTTGGTGAGCCACGAGCTACATTTTTTCTGCATATTTTGGAAGTAGTCACTTCTATAGAGAGATATTTTTATAATGTCTAAGTATTACGGTGATGGGTACATGCATTATGTGTATCCTAAAGCCAGCTTGCCTGGCAGAGAAGGCTTGCCACAGAATGAGCTATCCTTTGGTGGCACCTAGCAGTCCTAGATGATACTACACCAACCTTACAGGTGGAGTATGAAGTGTCTGGAGTGTCTCTGTATCCCATCAATCCCCAGTTGCCATAAACAGTACCCTGGACTTTCAGCAGCTAACACAAGTGTCCGGGGGCTGGACCAGGGCACAGTTGCCTCAGGATCAAATAAGTGTGAACAAATAGCAGGCTAAAGGAAAGCGGGTCAACGATCAGGTGCTCAGTCCATTGTCTTCATTCAAATTTAGTCTCATCTGAACTCAATGTAGATGAGGGATTAAGGATCAGGATAGAAAATAAGGTTAGGTCTTTCTAGCACAGTTGACCTTAGACAGAGAAATCTGAGCAACGATTCTATATTAGTATGTATATGTTTTTAGGACTGGAGCCACTGGAAAAATGGCTAGAGAGGAACATAAAAAGCCTAGATATTTCTGAAGTCTCAGAAAGGAATTACTCAGTCTTAGTAATTTTGAAAAGGGGATCTTGGTTATTGATATTGATAGTTTACAATGAAAAGTGTCATCTCTATGATAGGTAATGGTTCTGTATGAGGAAGACAAAGAGTAGGAACGTGATGGTACAGCAAGCTTTAGATGTATAAGACAAGGACTGTGTATTATAAGATGCACAAACTCTTAATACTAAAAAAAATGGGGTTTGTAATGTAAGAATGGTAATTGGCATGAAAAGACAAGGATGTGAAAGTCTGGCTCCATTGAAGTAAATGGGAATTTAGCCATTGAAGCCAGAATTTCACTTATGAGCTCTCAGTCCCATTCCCAATGGACAGGTATTTACATCATAAAAAACAACAACAGTGCAGTTGATGCCCTGTTCACGCTCTCAGAGCTGTCTAGAGGATGACAATTCCAGTTCATGGCAACTTTTGAGGTTTGAAATTTGGTTTTGGTCCCCAGTGGAATGAACACAAAACTTTTTAAAACATTTTCACAAAAATAGATGGCTGTCAGAAAAGCTGTTTTTTCACTGAAACCTGAGCTTTTTGGTTTGGGAAGGTTTTCTGGGTCCAGGGCTCTCTGTTCACTTACAGATTCATGTTCTATAGTCTGGTGGAAAGGGCACTGGCCTGGGATGTAAGAGATACAAATTTAAGTCCCTGCTCTGCTTGATTTGGTATGATCTGGGATGAAGAACTCTGCTCTGACTCAGACAGAGCAAGACTTAAAGCTGGGTCTCCACCATCCCAGGCCATTGCCCTGCCAGGCCATTGAGTGTGCGACTGAGTGGACCACAATGACAGAATTACCTACTGCGTCTTACAAGATAGGTGGCTGAACTAGGCTGAGACAGCATGGGTAGGGTTGGCAACCCTCCAGGATTGTCCGGGAGGCTCCAGGAATTAAAGATTAATCTTTAATTAAAGATTGTCCTCTGATGAAGCCTCCAGGAGTATGTCCAACCACAGTTGGCAACACTAAGCATGGGGACACTAGTACTGTTGCCAACAAATCTCCATCAGTTCTGTAAAGAATTAAAAGGGACTTTAATCTGCACAGGATTGTCTGTCTGGCAACTTTCTCTAGCACTAAACTAAATATAAAATCAATAAAAGGAAAAGAGACTAAATCATAACATTCCAACAGAGCTCTCAAGCAAGCACTGTGATACAGGAGGTGGCCCACTGAATCTAACCAAATTGAGAGTCATATATGCACATTGTAAATTTATGGTAGACTTAAGATCTGCTTGTAACACAAATCATTTAGTCCACTCCCTTGCTAAATGTTTTACAAGTATGATTAAAGACTTTTTTTCAATATGGCTTTTAACTGAGCTGACACATAATTCCTTTCAGAGTGTAAAGTGTATTGATAGGCTTTCATGACAAGGCACTTTATAAATTGGCAACAGATGTAGTTTTGTCTCTCTGCATTGCTGATGCTCTGCACTCCATATATAAATGTAAACGTTTTATGTTAGTGAGCTTCAATATAAAAATAATGTATTTCAAGACACATTAGTTTAAGAATGTAATGGCTTATGTTCAGTGTTGTTGGTTTAAAACAATTAGCCCATGAATACTTTGTGAATTCTGACAACTAACGCAGACAGGAAAAAAGTTAACTTTTAGAACTGCATATGAGCTTTTTTATATGATTGTATGGAGTTAGTACTTGCTCATTCCCTCTGATCCCAATTTATCCATGTGACTGGTGAACAACTGAAGCTGCAATAATTAAACTGTATAAATAACAATACTCTTCTGCTATAGCTATTTATTTACTGGTTCATATATATCTCTATATAAAGTATACTAGATGGTGGTATTTCAGTTGTTAAAATATGCTGGTTAGTTTCATTGGAAGGGGCTGGCTTAGTTATTGGAATGTCAGGTCTGATATACCCAGGTTCCTGGAAAAACTAGGCTTTATTCTGCAGTGGGAAAAATAAAGACCAAACAGTTAACTCTGCCAGGAGAAGAATTTAAAACAGAGGAGGTTCTGCTAGCTCTGAGAGACCATTATGGATTCTAGACCACTTTTCATTAAAAATCAGCGTTTCTCCCATAGTCTTTAGTCAAAATTCCTCATCTTCACCACAATTGGTATGTCCACCTGGCTTCTGCCACACTCTACTTCAGAGATGTTTATTTTTAGTGATATTGGACGTGTATAGTTGTGAAGTGACTGGTGATATGTCAGAGTGAAAGAAATACATTTACTATTATTCAGCCTAATTGTACAGAGGGGTGGGAGGAGAAGGAGAGAAGCAGCTCTCCTGGTTAAATGTTTACTATTTGAACACTGCATACAATAGTGTAGTTAAACTATGAATTGCCCTCACATTTAGCTTACCGTTGAACAAAAACATCAGTCTATGGATTTCAAACTCCGGTCCCTAAAGTGAAGAATCTAAATCAGAGCTAGTCACAGACACAATAGTGGCTTGTTTTAAAAGGCATTGAGCACCGATAGCTCCCACTGAAATTAATGTAACGAACTGCAGATTCTCAGCATTTTTTCAAACTCAGGCCACTTATATTTAGGTACCTAACTATAAGTTCACAAATTTTCAAACTTGTGTGCATAATTACTCGGTGAAATGTGGCAGGGGGAACCACAGATCAAACAGAGGCATATGGAGGCTAAATTCACTAATAATTCTGCAGAAGAATTATTAAAATAATCCTTAATTTCTGATAGTACAGGAACTATTTAAGAGGTACCATGGTGGCATTTTTCAAATGTAGAGATGTAAACAACCCATCTGTTAGCAAATGGTTAAAAATGTGTTTCCTCACACCTAGCCCATAATTCAAATGTGTCAGATGCACCATTACATGCTCATTCCAGCATGTAAGCTTATGCAGCTTCACTCATACCAACACATACTGACAAAATGTTTTTGTTTTGCAGCATGGCTATGTTCTGCGTATTGAGCCTCCTCCTCAACTTTTCATGTGTAAGTCACAATTTCATTAGTGACCAGTCTCCCCAGACCACAAAAAACAATGTTCTACACAAGAAAAAGAGATTTTATTTTGATGTTTCTACTAGATAGAGGAATGAAATAATACACTCAGAGTTCGAATTCATTGGTACATGACATGATTGCACATTATTGATTTTGGAAATCTTAAGGCTAATATTCCAAGAAATTTAGCCATGGAATCTAAAAATATAAGGCAGCACCAACATCAGGCAATAGCACTTCTAACTGCATCTCCAGCACGTTGACTGCAGGTGCAAGTTCAAATTTTGCATTTGGCAGGCAAAGACAACTTTCACTACTGTGAACATTGTAAGTGTTAAAAATGGAAATGCTTAGCTTTTCAAAATGGAACAGTTTAGCTTTTCATTAATTCATTAAAACTTGAATGTTTACCAATCTCCCTAGCAGTACTAGATTTTTTCACAGAGTTCTAGTTAAAATAACCACGTCTCAAGAATGGGAGAAAAATAAGGGCCGGCTACACAATTCCCTAATAATGCTCTACATGTTGTAGATCACTGACATGTAGGATAGTCCTGAGGTAAGGAGCATCAGGCCAGCTGTTAGGAGACATGGGCTCTATTCCTGGTTTTGACAAAGATGCAGTATGTCATCTTGGGTAAGTAATTTACCCTTTCTTTCTCCCGGTTTCTCCATCTGGGAAATGTGGTGATAATGTTTGCTCATAAAATACTTGGAGATCTTCAGATCACGTGTGCTGTCAAAATGCGAAGTATGATTATTATTGTGGGCCAGACCTGCAGTTTGAACTGTAAAACTGCTGTGCTGACCCATGATAACCATCCAAATACCTGGTCAGCAGGATAGAGTCATTGATAAGCTGTACAATGACCTTTACTTAGGTATGCTTTTCACTTCAGTGACACCTTTCTTGAGAGGCTAGAGTGAAAATATAGAGTTGATTTCATTAAAAAAAAAAATTCTTTAACTGGGCCACTTTCCTGTGACAAAACTCGACTCAGGGAAGAGAATGATCCACTGCTCACCACAGAAAATTTTTGCTCCTTTTCCACAAAATCAGAGAACGGGGCTATGATTGATTCTGCTAAGCCATAATCAGGCCATGGTATCCCAGCTCACTTTAAACAGAGTCTGATTTTACATCAAGATCTTGAAGCTTTGGATATAGCCAATTTAAAGCAAAGTTCTTCTTTCAGATTCCTCACAGCAGATCTCATCTCCTATTGTCTGCTTTCTATATAATTCATGCAAAGAGTTCTGCATGGGTACGGAAAGAAGAGTGTGAGAGTCAAGATCAGCCATATAGATCTGAAAGGAAAATGTGCTCAATAGAATGCTGCAGATTGCCTCCCTCCCCTTGCATGGAAGCCATATGTTCTCAAAGAGGGCCTGATTTCTCAGAGTTTAATTTGTTTTTCAAAGGCTTTGGTTTGCGTGTGTGTGCTGTCTTTTCATTTCCATGTATAATGCAATGCCAACAAATTACAGCCACAAGGAGAATTAACATCCATTAGTATGTATAATGTGAAATGAAAGTAAAACATTTTATAGTCAAATATAAGGCAATAAAGTATATACAGTATATAGTAGCACAATAAGTTAATATAGAAATAAAAAAAACAATGTCCAAATAGAAGTAAATAAAAGCAAGAGAACACAAGAATATAATTAAAGATTCCAGACTTTATAGTTTGTGTGTAGAGAGGGAAGGTTTAATTGCATCTCTGAGTGGAGAGACTGAGCCTAAAAGGATGCCAACGAATGGATGATGCTTCCTTACAATAAGCAGGCTTTAGCTAAGCCAGAACGGAAACAACTTTTAGAGCAATAGTTAGGAGGATGTCAAATCATTTTTAGCAGAATTTTACTAAAGAGTTTACAAAAATTCTGCGGTCAGAATAATCTCTGGTAAAAATAAGATGAAAGACAAATAAACTCCAAGCAAAGAATTTAACACATGACTAAGGCTCAACTCCACAACCCTTACTCAAGTTGTATGAAAAAAGGATTGCAGGGCCTGGTGCACAAAGAAAACTCCAGCAAATTTCACTGTCATTCAGAATGTTTGTGATACTGAAGTGCAAGAGAACTGAATGGACAAGACAGAGCTAATTATTTTAAAGCAGGGGTTCTCAAACTGCAGGTTGTGACCTCTTAGGGAATTGAAATGTTATTATGTGGGGGTCATGAGCTGTCAGCCTTCAAACCCTAGCCTTGCTTCACCTCCAGCATTTAGAAATATTAATGTTAAATATTTTAAAAAATGTTTTTAAGTTATAAGGGGGGGCGGTGTGTGTTACACTCATAGGCTTGCTGTGTGAAAGGTATCACCAATACAAAAGTTTGAGAACCACTGCTTTAACGCACTGTACCCATCATCTCCTTTAAGAAGTATCTGTTATCCAAATGCAGATCTTGGTGTTTGGGTTACAATTTCCTATTTTAGGAGATTTTCAAAAGAATTATATGTTGATTTAGAAAGTGTGTGCAAACTGATATTAACAGAGTGGATGAAACTGGTGATATGATCTGACATAATCCAGTTTGTCACCTGGAAATATATTCATAACTAAATTTGCATACATTTATAATTTTGGGGGTCATGTAAGTGGAAGAACTCTATGAACTTCAAAAGGGGTCTTATGTCAATGGAATTAAAATAAATCTCTAATTTTATGAGATTATAATATATCCATTCTTCCTAAAAGAAGCTTTCATTTAAAAACTAATGATATATTTTTGGTTAATCTAGAGTGATTAGGAGAATTAATTCATAATAAATATATACTAGATTAATATTACCTTTATATATTGAATAATTGTCCATGAGTAGATTGCAGTTTGTTTGTTGATATTATAGCTGTAAATAATAGGTTGTCAATAGATAGATTACAACTAGACTGTGAAAGGTATTTGGTATCTGACATTCAAGATGTGTTGGGTGGTTTTTGACTGGATACAGTTCAACCACTAACCTTCTTTTCATGAATACATGAATATAATGTTTGGAATTAGGTGTCCAGTTTGAAATATTCACTTTTACAAATTCAAAATCCATTCTATAGTATTGGCTTAAAATGAGTTGTTTCCATGAACATTCCTCTCCGTAAACTCATGCACTAAAATATTTGAGGAAAGCAACAACAAAAAATAGCAGGCATACGGATAATCACATTTATTTTAAAAATTGAATAAGTATCCAATGAAAATAGTTTGCCATATTCATTCAGCTGTAATAATTGAATTTTTGATCTTATGTTTTTTTAAGGAAAGTAATTTATAGCCCCAAGTCCTGGATCATTTTTAAGGGTTGCAGCTAAAGTTAGTGAAGCAGGAAGAAAGAAATATAAGGTGGAAGTAAGATCTTTTCAATTTAGAACCAAGAACACATGGTCCCAGGCTTAGTACAAATGCTACAGTATATGTGGAGTAAATATATTCCATAAACTGTCTTCAGTTAATTATTATTCTAATCCTGGGTCATACATATTGCCATAAGAAAATTCAAAGACTACCTGGTTTCCTTGGGGATTGGGGTGGGAAGGGAAGAAGGAGCAGAGCAAGGTAGTATACTTAGAAAGAACTATGAAACATATTCTACTCAGTCCACACAAAATGCATTGGTAATTATTTTGTGGATTTCTTTAATGTGATCGGTAATACAATTAGATTCAGACCCAGGCAAAGTGCAATGCTCCTTAGAGCTGCTGCGACACACAGCCGATATGCAATTTTTTTTGGAGGCTAGATAGCGTGGTCCTCTTCATGGATCTTCTTCAAGTATCTCTCTGTCTTTTGTGATGACACAATGGGAGACTTGCTTGGAGGATATTTTGTGCATGGGACAGCATAGGGCCTGCAACTATGAGTGGCATGAGTTAACTCACTCATGGGGTGGTCACAATCTGTCACCTAACAGCCCATTGTGTTTTGTAGATGTTTGGGTGTGGGGAATGTTCTCATATACTGCATGTTCTAAGATCTTAACAGGAGACGATATGGAAGAAAATTGAGAAAACATACATAGTGTTGTCACAGTTCCACAGTGTGTCATGCTTCTCACCTTTACTGTGCAGTCTTTCAGGGAGTGCACCCTTCTTAATACTGGGCCCTGGGCCTCCTCTTTTTAACTATGCTGTTGGGAGAAGCTCTCCTGCTGGATTAGTAACCTCTTCCCTGAAGTGCTATAGTAGTGCAGCTGTACGGCTGCAGCATTTTAAGTGCAGACCTGCCCTTATTCATCTGTTTTCTAAGATGAGCAGTCCCAGTCTTCTTAATCTCTCCTCATATGGAAGTGTTCCATATACCTAATTGTTTTTGTTGCCTTTCTTTGTACTTCTAATTCCAACATCTTTTTTGAGATGAGGCAACCAGAACTGCACACAATACTCGAGATGTGACTATAGGATGGATTTATAGAGTGGTATTATGATATTTTCTGTTTTATCATCTACCTCTTTCTTAATGGTTCTTAACATTCTATGAGCTTCTTTTTTTTGACTACCACTGAACACTGACCAGATGTTTATAGACAACTCTCCACAATGACTCCAAAATCTCTTACTTGAGTGTTAATGGCTAATTTATATGCCATCAAAGTTGGGATTATGTTTTCCATTGTACTTTACTTTGCACTTGTCAGCACTGAATTTTAATTTGCCATTTTGTTGCCCAGTCACCCATTTTTGTGAAATCCCTTTGTAACTCTACACAATCAACTTTGGACTAAACTATCTGCATACTCTAAGCTTGGTTCCCATGCCTTCCACTTCAGAGACTTCAGTGTGGTTCAAGGTAATTTAGGGATGAAAGATTATGCTGTTTTACAAATTGGATCCTGTTATTCATCATCATGGAAACTTTTATTATAGTAACGCTCAGGGGCCCAGGGTCATAGGCCCCTCGGGCAAGGCCCTAAACACACACATGTAGATATTTGGTTCCTGCTTCAGTCTAAGAACCTTTTAAAAAATACTGCGATGTCCCCAAGATAAAGTGTTGCTAATAGATGAGGTCATTGCAGACTTCTGCATTATACCTTCCTAATGTTTTCTGTATATGAATACAAGACGACTACCTGAAGTAACCTCCATTGTTAAAGTAGGCAATGCTTTTTCTTCGCTATGCCATCTGGTGCCACATTTGCAAGAAGAGCCTGACCGAAGTGCAGTCCACAAGTGTTTCATGTTTTTAATATTACACAGCATCATTTAATATTTCTAGGTTCTCCTGGAAACACCTTCCTTAATGCTAAGATACCACTGTATACTGTTTATAAGTAGATGACTAATTAGGAACATTTGATTTTGCCACACTGGATCAAACCTATGGTTCATTTATTCTAGCATCTTTTCTCCATCCATTACCTATACCAGATGCTTTAGAGGAAGATGTAAAACCCTTCTATTAAGACACATTTAGGTAGTGACATGCCCAAGTGGGGATTTTTTTGCCCCTAAGACCAGGCAGTTAGGGGTTGTTTTGTGTCCTGAAATGGTGGTTTCCATCCCTTATACATGTTTATTCTAGCTAATGTATATATGAATATTGGTTCATGACCTGGTTTTCAAAAGTGCTGAATATCCACATCCACACTTGACATCCACAGGATCCAACAGTGAGCAATATATCTAAAAATCAAGCCCATAGCTGGCTACTTCTTTTCTGAATCCTACTGGACTCAGTGTACTGGACCAATCAATGAATTCTAGGGATTAATGAACTGTCTTGTAAAAAGCTTCTCCCTATTGTCAGTTTTTGCTTTGCTGCCTTTCAGTTTCACTGCATGACCCCCTGAGGCAGTGTTATGAGAAAGGGTAAATAGGAGCATCTGCTGACTATCACTTCAGCAAGATCACCCAGAAACACTTGTCAATTTGGCCTTGGATAACTATATAATGTTACCTCTGTTTTTGCACTATTCCCTAGAGAACACTGCAAATTCAAAGATAGCTCTGTTTAGTTATCTAAGGTAGTTGTAAAGCTTCTGAAGGTGACCAATCTTGATTGCATAGTTGTTCATGTTTTGAGTTCTCCTTTTCAGTGAGGATATTTTTGAGAGAGCTAATCAATACTAGACCCTCTCACCCCTCACCCTCTAATAATACAATTATACACAGAACTGGAGCATGAACCATCAGACTAAATTTTTTCCTTTTGCATTTACTCATTAGAGCTCTTCTCCCCAAGTAGAGTTGAGTTATCTTGCTCCCTAAATTTTAATTTATTAAGTGTTTCCACCTGAAAGCACTCACCCTTGCAGTCAATTCCCAAAATAAAACAGCTGCCTTTTCAATTCAGACAGCCTATAAATGAAGAAATACACTAGGGAAACAGAATTATATACTCTTTCAGAAGGCAAAGACGTTTTACTGAGACATTCTGACATCAGTCAACCTGTTCTGCATTATGAATAAGCTTGTTTTTGAGCTGGGATAGGGATAAGGTAATTAACATACATTTCCCCAGCTCAATTGCTAAGTTTCTTATGCTTCATATCTTCTTTATTAATCCTTCTTCCTATACTAATTGACCTTTACATAGGCTACTTGAGACCTATAAGCCCTTCAACCGATAGCATTTCTGGCCTTCAAATTTTCCTGAAGCATATATTTACATGACAGTTGTGGTTTTAGTGCAGGATAAAAGAGCACATCTTACAAGGATGAACCCCTAATAAATTATTCCTTCTGAGGCTTTAAGGTTCTGCCTTGCATTCGAATGGCCTCTAAAATGAGAACGTTTAAGGTAGTAGGGATAAACAAGACAAATCCCATCACAGCAAAATAATCCAAGGAATAAGACCTGAAGTTAATGTTCACAATATATGATGTCTGTGCAATTTATTTCTCCCTCAGGTATGCACGCTGACTGGTCTTTTAAGTGTGTGTGTGTGGTGGGGGGGAGATGCATAAATTAGGCATATGCTACATTCATCCCTAATTTAGTGGGCTTAGTCCAGGGATGAATTTTGGCCCATAGCTTTCGTTTCCTTTCAGCAACATTTGTCTGAGGGCGAACTTAACAAGCAGTATGAACACAGAAGTATATGTCTGAAGAATCATTGGGTGGTAGAGAGAGGGAGTGCAAAGAGTTCAATTCCTAGGCAATTACTGTGACTTGTGGGCCCTGATCAGACACTCTCTCAGCTGGCAATGCATGGAGAAGGAAAAGACAGGCTGTTTCCTGAATGGTGTGGAGAGAGCAAACAGAAATAAAATATTCCATTTTAGTGAAAAGATCAGTGGCTTTGAGCAGGGGGTTGGACTAAATGATCTCCTGAGGTCCCTTCCAACACAGATATTCTATGATTCTATACCAAGACGATAGGGCAATGTTGAAAGGGAGGTAGCTCTATAATGAAGTTCAATGAGACCATGAGTCAGGGTTGGGGTGGGACAGGCAGAGGGTATAGTGTGGGCACTTGTCAAGACAGCACAGCTCACAGGAGTTGATGTAGTTTTGCACATCAGTCTTCACCTCTGGCTACCAAAAACTTTGTAAAGTCCCGAGTCTTATGGTCATCCAAACGGCAAGCAACTGGTGCGTCATGGCACACATTCTTAATACTTTAAGTCTGGGATGAACTTCTGGAATGTAGAGGTATTCCCATGATATAGTAGACCATCATGCAAATGGAAACATGACCTGAACGCGGCATTGGAAGTGTTAACGGTCATACCCATTTTGGCTGCTTGCGGGTCTTTTAGGAATAGAATCTGAATTAAATGATCATAGCACCGTATTTTGGAGAGCCAAGTCCAGTGCAGTGTTTTCCTCCTTGTGGGAAAGGATGCCTGCTTTCCCGTTTCATGACCCAGAGTGGTAGGTAATCATGAAATCAAACCTGCAAAGAAAAGTGACCAACAGATCTAAAGCTGATTAAAATTACAGCCTGTTTGAAGATATTCTAAATTCTTATGATTGATGAGGTCATGGGCTAGGAACTGAATCTCCTCCAAAAAGATGCCTTTATTCTTCAAATGCTCTTTTAATTGTGAGTACCTCACTGTTCCAGATATCGAAGTTCTTCTCTATGGGGTTAATAATATGCACAAAGATGGAATTGGTTACAGAGGCTTGCATTTTGAGAAAATATACCATGTTTTGGCGGTGTCTGCATGCACAAGAATGGGAGCTGAAGTGAAGGCTTTCTTTAGCTGATCGAAGGCATTCTGTACTTCCAGCGACCAGACAAAGTGAGCCTGTTTTTGAAGGAGCACGGTTATTAGTGCTAACAGTTGGGAGAATCCTTTAATGAAGCACCAATAAAAAAAAATATCGGCAAATCTGACAAACTACTGAATCTTCTTTACGTCCTCTGAGGTGCTCCACCCATTGATGGCAGACAGTTTCTGTGGGTCCATTATTAAGCCCTTAGGGGACACGATTTAACTGAGGACCCCAATCTCATACTTATCAAATTTGTCTCTTTCTGGTCTTGCAGAAAGGTGATTCTGGCAGAGTACGTCAAGGACAAGGTGAATGTGTTACTCAAGTAGCTTCCAGTTTTTGGCAAAGACAAAAATATCATCTAAATAAATAAGAAATCTGTCCAGCATGTCCTGGAAAATGTCATTCACAAAATGCTGAAACGTAGTCATGGCGCTGAATAACTAGCTTAACTAAATACTCAAAATGCCCATATCGAGTGTGGAACTCCATCTTTCCATTCATCTCTTTCTCTGATATGAGACAGACTGTAGGCTCCACGAAGGTCCAGTTTAGAAAAATCCCTGGCTTAGTGAAGTTTTTCAAAAAGTTCATTAATAAGTAGCAAAGGTTGGCGATATTGAACTGTTACTCTATTTAGAGCTTGTTAATCAACAGATGGGTGCAGTCTCTTTTTCATCACAAAAAAGATCAGAGCTTCTGCCAGAGAGGTAGAAGATGAATAAACCCCATTTCTAAATTCTCATAGAGGTATTCCTAGAATGCTGGAGTTCTGGTTTTGAGAGCGAGTAAATACAACTGAAGGGAATGTCAGCTCCTGCCTCTGACTGGGCAATTATAAGCGAGATGAGGTTGCAAGACATCTGCCTTCTTTTTGTCAAAGATATCTGTGTAGTCTTGAAATTTCTCCACAATACCTGAAGAGGATGAGGAGGTAATGGAAAGGGCAGCAGACACTTTTTAAATCCCCCATTCAGCTTCAGCATTTCGAGTGGATGCCAGCCTGACAATTGATCTTGGGGTGGCAAAATCTTGCTGTAAAGAGCACCATGCCTGATCCCCACTAAAGGTCCAGGTAGTGGAGGATCAACTGAGAAACGCCAAGAATGATGGGAGGAGTGAGGGGCATGCATCAGAGCAAATTGCAGAACCTCCCCAGTGGCCCTGCAGTGTGGTCACGGACAGCAGGGTCATTTGGTGAATAACAGGGCCAGAGAAGAGGAGGAAACCTACGAATGATTTTTACCAAATCAGGGAGGCTCTTATGCCAAGTATGAATGTTATGGATCATAACCAAAGAGAAAGTTGGAGGGTGGTGTCTTGCTGACTCACATGGCCAATGTACCAGTTGATAGAAGAGGCTTTCCTGACCAGCGCAGGACATGAGTGTTACTTGTGCATCCTTGAAAGTAGCGCCCAGGTTCCCCACAATATAAGCATAAGGTTCATTGCTGGTTCATTTCAGCATTAGCAAGGAAGGGTAGAATCTGGTTGGCCTATGGACTCCTTTTCTAGTTGGCATTTGACCAGATGAGCATTAGTGCTGATGGACAGCCTGACCAGATCATCTAGGTTGGATATCAGCTCTACCTGTGCCAGCTCATTCTTGATTTCTTTATTCAAGCCATGCCTGAAATGGTAGGACTGTGTTGCTTCATTCCATCTAGTGCTGGCTGCTGAGTGCTGGGTGAACCTGGCAACTGGTGTATTCCCCAGTGTAGGCTCTGGAGCATGCTCCCAGCAGAGCTGGTACCATTCAGGTCTTTGGAAGCCATTGCCATATCATAGATGAGTGCCTTAAGCCACCCCAGCAAGGGGCTTGAAGTCTCCAGAAGAGGGAAAGACCAGCCCAGGGCTTCCTCAGTAAACAGGCTGAATAATGAACCCCACTTGGGCCTGGTCACCAGGAAACATTCTACTATTAGCATGCTTTTGAAAAATCATGAGGCTCAGAAGTATTCAAAATTCACGTGATGCATTCTGCCCACCAATAAACAAATAATGAAGTTTGTCCGTTACAAATCTCCAAGCTGTACTAGCTTAAACTGAAGCTTTTGAATCTTCCCTAATCAATATTTATGAGCAAGCTCGTACGTGCTCCTGTACAGGTGTGCAAGGATGAGGCGATGATGGTGCAAGGAGTTTTGAGGCATTTATAGACAAATGTGCCTTGTGCACAGATCAATTGCCAGTGGACTCTGGAATGCTCTGCTTCCTCAAGTCTGGGAAATGCTCTGCTTCATTTCCTCAGTTTATGTGAAGGTACATGCATAAGGAGTAGAAAGGGTATTTTACATCTCTATTTGGCACTGATAAGACAGCTGCTGGAATACTGTGTCCAGTTCCTAGGTCAATACTTCAAAAAGCATGTTGATAAATTAGAGCGGATTCAGACAAGATCCACAAGAATGATTAGAAAAAGTGCCTTATAGTGATAAAATAATAGATTGAGCTCCTTGAGGCTAACAAAGAGAAAGTTGGGGGTGACTTGATTATAGTCACTGAGTACCTTAATGGGAAGAAAATATTTCATAACAGGTTCTTCAACCTGGCAGACAAAGCTATAACATGATTCAATGGTAAAAGTTGAAGCTTAGACAAATTCAGACTGGAAATAAGGAGTACATTTTTGCAGGGAGGGTACTTAACCACTGGAACAGTTTCCCCAGGGTCATGGTGAATTCATCATCATTGGCAATTTTTAAATCAAGATTGGATGTTTTCCTAAAAGAGATGCTCTAGGAATGTTTCTGGGGACATTCTCAGGCCTGTGTTATATAGGTCAGACTAGATGATTACCATAGTCCCTTCTGACCTTGGAATCTATTAACCAAAAGGATTTCATGGACTGATGCTTCTACTTAAAGGGATGATGGAGTGTTCACTGTGTTCTGTGTTTTAGAAACCAGTTAGAATTGTAGTTCGTAGCAGATAGGTAGCTATTGCTGTTGCTGTGTAAAGAGCAAAAGACAGGAGGTGACACCCCTATAGTGATTGTATAATTATTTGACACTGAAGCATCAAGAGACAAGTCCTGCTCTGAACCACTCAGAACATTTTCCCCATTTTTTGTTCTATTTTCATGGTGGGCCTTTTCTTTAGCATAAAGATACTGTAGCATTATAAATTTAAAACACTTACAGCCATAATTATCTTAGCTTTATCATCAGAGCACATCTTACACTCTAAAACAACATTATAGGCTTAAACTAATTTCCCTTATTTTTTTCCATATCTGATGTTCACTGAAGCATTCCATATGCACACTCTGAAGAACAGATGGATAACATTGTGAGTACAGTTCATTGTATGGGTAAGAAATATGGCACCAAATAAAATTCTCCTTATGTCAAGTCCTTTTGTTTTATTATGATGTATTATTTGTATGGCAGTAGCACCAAGAATTCCCAGTCATAGACCAAGACTCTGTTGTGCTAGACAGTG
This sequence comes from Dermatemys mawii, assembly GCA_007922305.1. Lineage (NCBI taxonomy): Eukaryota > Metazoa > Chordata > Testudines > Dermatemydidae > Dermatemys > Dermatemys mawii. The sequence continues at coordinate 44,182,411 of ML677334.1, read as the reverse complement.
TGCAAAAAGAATTAAACAATGGTTCCCATCCTGAAAAGGACTCAGCCCCAGGCTCCTTTGTTTTAGTTTATGTATTTTTTTTTTAGTTTCTAAGAACCACTGGTTCTGCAATTTTTTGAAGTGAACATTATGATGTCCTTAAATATGAACTTCCATGTCAGCTCAGACCTGTAGTCCATCTAGTCCTGTATCCTGTCTCATACAGTATCTGGTATCAGCTGGCTCAGAGTATGGTTCAAGATGGCCTCCAAGAGGCTGTTATTGAATAAATTACCCACAGGGAATAATTTACTCACTAGACCTCATTAATTAAGGGTTGGTTTATATCCCAATCAGGAAGATCTATATCTCTTCCAAATCCTTCAGCTCACAAGCTCTCTGCTTGTCCAAAATACCAAGGCTGACATCAAATACCTTGTTTTCATTCCTTTTATTATCATAGTCCAAATCAATTCTCAAGGTCCCTTATCCTTATTGTCACATATCTGTGATATCCAATCTTCAAATTATAGTATTTTTCCCTCCAGAATATTTTACAGTTTCTCTCTGCACACTTTGGAGATACTTGTTTGCATTTGCAATACGTGCAAGCACGACATCTGCCTCTGAGTGAGTTGCTGTGTTCACTACTCAATGAAGCAATGAAGCATTTGAAACCCAAGAGCATCCCTCAGACGTTGTTGCAAGTTGATGATTCTTCATGCTCTGAATGTTGCCTCTCTTGCATCCTGTGTCCATTAATCTTAAAATGTTGCATGACTGTGTTTTTATCACAACTTAAAAAAGAGAAAGCAAAAACAAAGTCACTTCATTGATCAGATGCTTTCTTGCCAAACATAATAAAGTTGACTATACTATGCTGTTTAGATTAGTGTCTCAGCATAAACAAAGGACATTTAACTGAAAGCTAGTTTTATGGTAAATCAACTTTCATATATATAACATGAATTTACACAAATGTCCTGTGTCTCCTCTCTCCCCATCTCTTTCTATCTGCCTTTGTGTCTGTTTGGGAAGCACTGGATTTAGCAGACTGAACAATTGAGCAGATGTGAATGAAGTCCACAATAAATTCAGTGTGCAGGAGGCATGGAGCAAATCTACAGTGGCACACTAGTCAATTCAAGACCCAGTTAACAGAGAATTTGCAGTCTGGTCAGAATGAGGGTGCAAATAAAATAGGGACCCACCTTATAATGTTTTGTAAAGTAAAACTAAATTTATAAAGGGTTCCAAAACATTCTGAAGAAAAGACATTTTAAACCTAAATTTAAACAGTGGAGATTTTTTTAAAAAATAATGACGCATAGAGGAGACTCCAGCTAAATTATCAAGATTTTGTATATGTTGTTAATTGACATATGCCATCTAAATGCATTACCATTAAATTAATTAGATAAATTTTACTGTTTAAAGGACAAAGAGTCTTGTAGCACCTTGTAGACTAACTTATGTTTAGGAGCATAAGCTTTCGTGGGCGAAGACTCACTTCATCACTTTGTCATTTTTGCAGATCCAGACTAACATGGCTACCCCTCTGATACTGTTTAAGGAGCTCACTAAAGTAAACTTTACTGTTTACTATTTGTGCAAATCACAAAATCCAGGTAGGCTTAATAAAGAAAAGTAGGTAGTAAGATATTTTGTAAAGGTGTGCAGTTCTGCACTAACCTGGATAAAATAATCAGGAGTTTTACTATGGGGTTTCTTTGTGGGATTGACCAGATTTTCTTTTTCAGACCTTAAATACAAACTAAATAGAGCTCTTTGCATCAAATATCAGCTTTGCAAAGGTTGCCATCAGCCAAAAGAAAGAACGAACGAACCAGAGTACAAAGGATTCATCATGGAACTACAGGCGAGCTGCATCTTACGTGCGTTCATCTTATGCAATTTCAGCTTTACGCGGTCGGCAACCCTTTCTGCTCCTGCAAAAAAAACCCCAAACCCCTCACTGTTTCCTATTCCACCTGCCAGTCCACTCAATGAGCGTAAGACAGGAGATGCGAATCTGCTGTTCCCACCACAGAACTGTACTACTGTTCCCACAACAACAAAAAACATGAAAAAAATAAACTTTTTTTAAAAAAACAGTTTAAGTAGTGCGGGCGATTCCACCTGCCTGCACCAGAGTGAGCATGAGATGGGAGACACAAATCTGCTGTTCCCACTACAGTACTGTGCCTCTCATACTGTGTGTATCAAGTGCTCCATTAACTGCTAAGGTGACAAGCCAGGTGCGCGATAAGACTTTAGTGAAGACTGAAAAGGCATTAAACTTATGGCTGGAAGACATGAACCGCATCTATGCCAGGGATCAGCAACATTGGAATGTGAGACTGCAGGGTAAGCACCCTTAGCAGGCCCTGCCAGTTTATTTACTTGCTGGTTCACTGACCGCATCTCCCACTGGCAGCAGTTCGCCGTCCTGGTCCAATGGGGACTGCGGGAAATGGCAGCCAGCACCAGTGGGGCCCGCTAAGGGTGCTTACCCTGTGGTCCCCCATGCCAAGGTTGCCGATCCCTGATCTATGCACTATTAAAATGTCCTGCCGAAGAGGGACAGCCTTCTGATGAGAAGGAATTCAAAGCCAGCCAAGGTAGGCTTAACAGTTTTAAGAACTGCTTCAGCCTCAAAAACATGCAGACTGCTGGTGAAGCTGCATCTGCCAATGAGGAAGCAGCAAAAGCCTACCCCGAAAAATTTAAGGAAATCGTCGATGACAGGGGCTATCTTCCAGAACAAGTTTTAGATGCTGACAAGACTGGGCTCTTCTGGAAAAAAATGCCCACCCGCACTTACATATCAAAAGCAGAAAGACAAGCCCCTGGCAGGCAGCCGGTTAATTGGAGCACCTGCAATCAATTAAGGCCCTGTTAGGGACTTAATAAAACCCTCTGCTTCAGGCAGACAGGGGAAGGAGTTGGAGCAGAGAGCAGCTTGGAGGAGTTGGAGCAGAGAGGATTGGTTTGGAGGAAAGCAGAGGAGAGTTTGGAACAAAGAAGACCCAGATCCTAGGCAGAGAGACACCTGGCTTGTGCAGAGAGAGGGCAGGAAGCCCCACAAGCTGAAGGTAGGAGAGGGCAGTAGCCCAGGGGAAGGAATAGCTAGTTCAAGTGGTTTACAACTATGCTTAGGGCCCTGGGCTGGGACCCGGAGTAGAGGGCGGGCCCGGGTCCCTCCCTCTCCACTCCCCTCCCCTAGGATACTAGTGGGACAGTTAATACCCTGTTCAGTGGCAAGAAATGGCTCCCTGAACTCCCCCTCCAAAGAAGAGAAAGCGCGGGACCTAGCATAAAAGTGCCAGCAATTTGTCACAGAATATTGGAAGTCCCTCAGCATTGCTGATCACATCACTTATATTAAACAGGCGATGGATGCAATCAAGCCTGAAACTGTCAATGCATGTCAGTGAAGCCTATGGGAAGATTGTGTGAAGGATTTTAAGAGTTTCCTGACCATTGACAAAGAAGTGAAATGCATTGTTCAGTGACAGTTGCCAAACAACATGTTTTTCAAGAAAACACAACCAGCAGCAGATGAGCCTACACAATCAGCTTCTCGAGCTGAACCAGAGCCAACCATTTCATCTATGGCTCGCTCTCCATCACCCAAGACTGGCCCATTGTCTCCTAGATTGACGTCAAGCCCTGATGACTCCCTAATAGTGATGTCAGGGGAAGAGGAAGACTAATCATGGCAGTGTGTGTGCAGTGGATGAATGGTAACTGTTCAGGTTTACAGTACTGTACAGTGCTATTTTCATTATTTATTCTTCCATCACTCTCTGTGTTATGTTATGAAACTATCGTGTTACTATATTTTGCATATATTTTCTTTATTATATCCTGTACTGTACATTGCTATATACAATACATAATATATACACAAAAGTATATTTTATGGGCGATTGAAGGGACTTTCAAGGGCAGTTTTGACTATATGCGGTTCTGGCTTTACGCGGTAACCACAGAACATAACCCTCATGTACGATGCGACTCTCCTGTATCTCTCCTAGAAGAAGTATAAAATAAAATCAGGTTCCTAACAGAGACTTTTAACAGGCTGCAATTCAGTAACACTATTTACTCTGTTCAGAAAGATTAAGACTAAGTACAAAAGTATTTATACAAGATTTCATTTGAACTAGTTTTATATTTGTTTTAATCCCTAAAAATATAGTAATTAAATCACTGAAATTTGAAAGATCAGGATTTTAGAAAGCAAACCCCTCACAGGCCCGCCAAAGGGGGCAGAGGTACGGGATTAAAGGGGTCAATTACCCAGGGGGCCAGCAATTTAAAAGGGCCCGGGTGGATGAGATAGATATGTAGTTTTCAAATAAAAATTAAGATTTTAAAAAAGAAACAAAATCCGTTTCCTGCTGCTCTGTACACAGCGCCACCCCTCCTTGTGACAGTGACTGTTTCCCAGGGCACTGCTGCACCCTGCTGGTCTGGCAGAGCATCAGCAACAGCAGCCTAGGAACCGCGGAGCTCGCTGCCTCCTCTGGCTGCTCAGGAGCTGCTGTGCCTTCCATGCTGACTCTCGGCTGCAGGGCTGAGGGCAGAGAGACTTTAAAGAGGGACAGGCTCCTGCTGCACTACCAGATTTCCTCCCCTCAGGGTGGCGGCTCCTCTCAAAACCCAGTGCAGCAAGTTCAGTGACCCAATCGAGCCTCCCTAAGTTTGCTGAGAGGAGCCAGGGCTAGGATTTGACCTTTGCTGCCACTAGCACTGGTTGATGAGCCGCTATCATGAGCGCAGGATGAGGGGCCCCTTCACCACTCAGCCAGGGAACGAGGCATAGGTTTTCCCTCTGCCTTCACCCCGGCCACCTCCTCAGAGATCTCCCGGTAGATGTGGCGCACCCTGCCCAAGTGCCTGCCATCTCCTCATTGCTCTGGGTGTTGATGTCCCACAGCACCAGCAGCGCAAGTATCAGATATTTTAACTTTGTTGGTCATATTCAGTTATATCTTGTACCCTTGTATGTCAAGTTTTACCTTGTCTTTAAAGATTACACATGAATCATGACTAGGTGATTAGTTAACCTACTTGGTACTATAGGTGTGTCCTTACTTTGTGCTTCTTTAAATATTTTATATTTTGATTAAGTTCATTCCACAATATATTTAATTTAAATATATAATTCAAAATAGCAAATTCGACATCAGATATTTAGTCTCACAATTTGTTTAATACTGGGGCTGTAACTGGGGGAAAAAAAAGTTAACTAGGTCAAGCAATGCCACAACTTACGCATAGTGGGTTCTAATGTATAGGATAAAAAGTCGTATCATATACTTCAGCCATCCCTTTCTAGGGGTCCATTGACTGTTCTGCCCTGGAGCCTGGAACTGCTGTCAGTAGGCCTGACCCCTTATGTCTGTCAAAGAGCATCATGCTGGTTTCTAACAGAGAAGATGAATAAGGCATTAGCCAGGTTAAAGCTTGAAACATCTTATATAAGAATATCAGTGATGGACTATTATATTTTGTATTAATTCATTATCTGGTTTCCAAAGCAATATGAGGGCCATGTCTTCACCATAAACTTTGGCGGACATAAGTTATGTTGGTGTACAGCTTGCGTGTGTGCATGCTTGCCTGCTTGTATCTGTAGCATCAGGACTCACCAGAAATGCTTGTGTGGCCACAAGGTGTGGTGCACTACGGGTTGGTATCCCAGTGTGCCGTGTTACTCCCCCATCCCTGCTGGTACAATACTTTATGGGGAATTTTTGCAATGCATTATGGAGCACACACAATTTGCAACAGACAAAGTTTCTATCATGCAACTTATTCATCCCTTAATGCCATTGTTATCCCATAATTTGCACACCTTTTTTAAATTTCACAAACCTGTGCATCACTTGCAGCTGTCTACCATCTCTGGTAGAGGCATACAGCCTGCACAGATTTGCACTATGGGCTCTGCAAATTCAGGATGAATGATCCTCCAGAATTTGTGGTGCTGCAGGAAGTACCGCAATAGGGGAACATGATGATTTCTTTGAGGACAGATTGCTAAGGAACATAGCATAAACCCCCCAGTTCATATGGTTGTTGGTAGCATTTATGAAGCAGCTGTAGATGGTGGAGCACTGCCTATGGGCCTGAGAACAAACCACTGACTGGTATGACTGCATCATAATGCAGATTTGGGACAATGAACAGTGACTGTGGAACTTTCGGATGTGAAAGGCCACATTCCTGCATCTGTGTGCTGAGCTTAGGGTGACTAGACAGCAAGTGTGAAAAATCGGGATGGGGAATAATAGGATCCTATATAGGAAAAAGACCCCAAAATTGGGACTGTCCCTATAAAATCGGTACATCTGGCCACCCTAGCTGAGCTCGTGCCCTCCAGCACATGGTCACCAGAACGAAGGCTGCATTGACAGTTTAGAAGCGAATGGTGATTGCATGGTGGAAACTTGCAATGTTGGATTGCTATAGGTCAGTGTGAAATCATTTTGGTATTAGAAACTCCTGAGTGGGGGGCTGCTATCATGTAAATGTATAAGACAGTTAATCACCTCCTGCTATACAGGACTCTGACTCTAGGCAATGTGCAGGACACTATGGATGGATTTGCAGCTATGCGGTTCCTAAACTGCAGTAGGATGGTAGAGGAAAACACATACCCCTATTTTTTTCCCCAGGCCACTTTGCCACTGAGTTCGTCAACAGAAAAAGCCACTTTTTTATGGTTATGCAAGCCCTGGTGAATCCGTGGGGCTGCTTCACCAATGTCAGTGTGGGCCAGTGACGGGACGGTCCATTGGTGATGTTAAAATGCCAATAGTGAGCCTGGAACCCCTGGCTCTTGAAGTTGTACACTGGACACCTTGACAGCGCTAAAGAAAGATTCAGCTATCTGCTCAGCAGGTGCAGAATGACAGTTGAATGTGCTTTTGGTTGACTGAAGGGACATTGGTGCTGTTTACTCATTAGATTAGATCTCAGTGAGAAAAACATCCCTATGGTTACAGTTGCTGCTTGTGTCCTGCATAACGTCTGTGAGCTAACGGGGAAAAGTTTTCATTAGGGTGGAGGTGGAGCAGCTTGCTGCTGACTTTGAGCAGCCACACTCAAGGGCCATTAGAAGAGGTCAGCACAGGGGGATGTGGCAGAGGGAGGTCTTGAAAGAGCACCTAACAGTCAGCCACCGTAACGTTGGGTGGTGCTCTACCTAGACTTTTTGGGGGTTGTTAGGAATTATGTAGTGTCTGAGGTACGTTTATGAATATTGCAATGTCTTTTAATGAACCTATGAATTATGTGGTGCTTATGGCACATTTATTACATTGTGTTTTTCACTGAGCCTGTGAGATCTGTGGTCCTGTTCTTTTACAAGTTATGTGCGCTTCGTGTAGTGCTTGGCATTCTGGAGTATATGTTATAAAGTAATAAGGATGAATTTATTTCCAAATTATAAACATGTAGTGCATACCAAAACCAGTGCAGATTAGACTGAAATTTTTTTTAAAAAGCAAAAATGTATAAAATAAAGCAACAGAACTTTAAAATTAAAAATGTTAGAAAACATTTGTGTCCTTTGCAGTCCATTACTGCCAGACACACACCAACTGTGGCATTCTCAGGACAGTGTATATAAAACTATGTCCCATGTTTCCTTATTGTCCCATGGCCTGTGTGGTCGCGCTAGGGATGCAACCCAGAATGGGGTGGCATAGGGCTCTGCTGAAATGGAGTTCTCCACTGACTACAAAGGGAGGCAAGCCCTCAACAAGAGTCTGCAGCATTTATGTTTTCTACCTGAGACATCCCATTACATCCTTGTGCATCTCACACTCCTTTTATTGTTGGGGATTCTGAGCCATTCTCCAGGATGTCTGCTCTATTCGCCCTTATTGTTCGTGGTCCAATGTAGTACAGAGGCTTGCAGGATCTCTGTGAACATGTCTTCCCTAGTCCACTTCTTTCTCCTCCACATGAGGGTCAGGCATTCCATGAGTGTAGAGTGGAGTGGACAACCCTCAAGGCTACAACTACCAATAAAGCAGATAAATGCATCATATTTTCAGTGACAACGGAAAGTGAAAGCTAAATTTCATTAATCCCTAATTCCCATACGAGTTTGAAATAAGATGCAGCTACTGACACTTCAGCTTTGGAGCACTTCTGCACAGCACTGCTTTCAAGTCACTGCCATGGTAAGCACGGCACACCAGGTAGGGAGAAATTAAGAGGGAACTGTTCGGTTGTAGGAAACATTAAAATGTCAGCCTCTATTTCCATAGTTGCAAGTACAGGGCACTGAGTGCTGGCACTATTGTTCACAGGCAGCAGTGATTTTAGCTGATATCTTACTCCTGAGACTCGTAAATGTTCAGAGAACACTGGTGCAACTGGGGTCCCAAAGCTGCCTGGGATGGTATGCTGCTATTCTGCTTACCGCAATGATGCCTGCCAAATTAATTGCAGAACAGCATAGGAAAGTGTCCTACTGTAGAATAAGACATAAAACAGCCGTTCCAAGAAACCTCCGGGAGAGGACTGCAGAGTTTCAGGGTCCCATGAAGTACCCATGGTTTGCTGTTGGGGTCTCTGCTAAGTATGGTATGCGACTCGTTGCAAAAGTGGCAGGTGTGTGGCACGGCACCAGCTCTACTGTTGGCCTCCCTGACCTTGTGGCATGCCTGGCGTGGTTTCTTCACTTTCACATAGCTCTGCTGCTGATCCTTGATGCATCCTTTCACCTGAATCCCTTGTGAAGTCTCAAGTTTCCACAAGTGGTCTGTAGCTGCGCCTGCACAGATTTTTCTCCCCACAGGCCCAGGAGAGCCAATGCCTCCTACTCACTCCAGGCAGGAGTGCGTGGAGAGCACATAGACAGCATGGTCAGATGGGGAGTTGCACACAACAAGGGAGAGCAGCTAGGTGTGATCACCAAGTTGGGCAATCTGGAAAAGGCATTTCAAAAATTTGCAGGGTCTTTAAAGGGCAGGAGGGAGGAAGGAGGAGAGGGGTGCTTCTGGTTTCCATGAACCCTGGGCAGTAGAGTGACCAGAGCAGTCACTGATGGGCACTGGGGACTGTTGCTGGAGGACTGTTATGGTTGACAAGAGTTAGTCAGTGTCTACATTTGCACTGCTTCCAACACTGTATGTCAATCAGGGTTCAATGCTGTTCAGGAAGCTGGTATTACTGGATCACTGTAACAGGGCACTTACGTCAGCAAGAGAGAAATTTGAGTGTAGACACATGCACAGATACGTTGACGCAAGGTAATTTATGACGTTAACCTAACCTAGTAGTGTAGACCAGACCTAGTACTTAGATTAGGGACAATTCTATTTTGGATTAGGCAAACCAGTTTCTCCTTTTCTCCCCTACCCTCTCCCTGAAGTTTGAATGGGTTTACAACTAAACACAAAATGAACCTTTGGATGAGTGCCTTTTCTCTAATTCCAACCAGGCTATGCCAACATACCATGAGAATGTGGTAGAAATATCACAAGAAAAGCTTATTTGTCAGCCCCAGGAGGCTCAAATGATTCAGATAAAACTTCCATTCCAAACTAAACCCAAATTCTGAATGTTTGGCATTTTTTCTGTCCCTACTTCTGATTCGGCCTGTGACTTTGGGAAGTCTGCATTAAAAACATGAGATTCCCTAAATTAACTTTGGCAGCTTTGATAGGGAATTCTTTAAAATGCACAACTGTAAAGTGGAAGACAATATGGCATGCTATGTTGTGAACAACTGAGTGTGATCGCTGTTTGAAACAGTTTTTTTAAAGAGGAACTCCTTGTCTGATGTATACTTCAACTGAGTTATCTGAATCTAATCCATTATTGCCCCGATTCTAAAACCAGTCTGTCTTTCTATTGACTTGTATGGGCTTTGGATCAGGTCCTTTATTATCAGTGTTATTGGTGGAAGAAATTATATCTTGTTTTCAGAAGAATAAATACAGTAAAGAGCAGTGGGAAATATCACAATTACAGAAAGCTGCAATGTGATGAAGTGACACCTGCAATTTAAACTAAAAGAGTTTGAAAATGTGCATCTCATTTAAAGATTGCGAAAGAGAGTTAGGGCTAGAGCCACAAAAAGATTTAAGTGCCCAAATCCAAAATTTAGATCCTTAACACCTCTGCCCTCACCCCCAGCTATTGCCAACCCTGTAGGAGCCTAAAATTGCACGAGTAAAACACCCAAGGCACTGATAATTTGGCTGCAGGTCACGCGCAGTCGTCTAAATCCTGATACCGAGAAGCCTAGCTCATACTTAATCCCCAGCAGGATACTCAGATTAGTATTCTCCAACCTATCTCACTGGTAGCGCCCAATTCGGTAAGGGTGGTCTGAGAACACCAGCTAGATTGTTGGTGGTGCCGCCTGTCTGTTAACAACTGGACGAATGGTTATAGCACTAACCCAGGATATGAGGGACAGCGTTTCAAACTCTGCCTGAGGTGGGTTCAAATCTCTGCTCTATACCTCCCACCTCTCCGATGAGTGCTCCAACAACTGGGATATGGCATATCGGGGGGAGAGGGAGATGGAGTAGGTGTCCCAATCTCTCCTGTCGAAGTCGTACCTTGTACTTTGGATAAATAAATGGCCATTGAAACAAGGACTGGAAGTTAGGTCTCTCACAGCCCAGGTCAGTGCCCTAGCCACTGGGTTGTAAAGTCACTCTTCCTCTCTCTCTGGCCTGTGATTATGTATTTCATATAAAGTGGAACAGCTTCAACAGGAGAGGAGAGACTGAGACACATCCACCACAGAATACCCCATATCCCACTGTTCACGATGGAGGGAGACCTGGATTCAAATCCCTCCTCCATATGAGGCAGATGGGGAGATTGAACTTGGGTCTCCCACAGCCCTGGGTGAGTTCTCTAACTGGGCTAGCAGAAATGTAAATAGAGCTGGCTAAAAAAATGGACAACACATTCACTTTTCTTCTTCTACTGCTTTAATCAGCATGGTGACAAAAAGCAACTAATGTCAAGCAAAGCACTGGTTTCCCCACGGAAATTGTGAAGAAGGAGACACTTCAACTCTTGTCAGTTTAAATAGGAATGATAACAGGCCAAAATGGTCCTGGGAAAGAATACTGGCACTCTCATATTCACAGTTAGTTTTTTCTTTAATTCCATTTGTGTTTGAATTACTAGTATACTGACTCACTCACAAACTCTACTCCAAACCTTGACATTAGCAGTCCAGCTTTGCAGATCACTTCCCAGGTAGTTCAGGGCAGATTAATGTAAATACACACTGACTTCTCCTTCAGGATCAGTACTACCATAGGAAACAGACTCGCCAAATGTTTATATCAAAAACAGAATGGGATAGAAAATATCTTAATAAAATTGCCCCAGGGAGTAGGTGTGCAGGGTAAATCATGTGCTGTTCAAATACTAATTCTTGCTTTGCTTTCTATGTAAGCATAAAAACGGGACAAAACAAAAGAAATACACATAATCTTAGATTAGCCCAATGTGAAAGAAAGAAAGAAAGAGAAAGAAAGAGAGAAAGAAAGAAAGAAAGCTGAAAATTGGTAGAAGAGTTGATTTCACTACATGTTTATGGTAATAGGGTATTTGACTTTTGAATGCTTCATAAACCTTGTTATGTTCAGTGCTATTTGAGGTAGTAAAACAGCTGGAACTCTGCCAGAAGCTTTAATTGGAATCAGCTTAGCAGGGGCTGACAAGGTTTCCTAGTGTTTAGTTTCAAACTTATTATAAAAATGCAAAATTATGTGCTATTTATTTTCTATTCCTCTTTGGTGTATGCCTATAAAGGTGAGACATAGCTGTGCTAGGAAATAGAATTTTTTTCTTGTACGCCCCAGGCCAGTGCTTTAACGAGGGTAACATGGGTATTGTCTCTTATAATTAGAAATTACTTTGCTTTAGATGCTGCAAAGATTATCATGGAATTCTTTCCTTATGCACATCTTGGTTATTGATTATACAAAGATGTCAGATGGCCATACCACTGCCCATGGCAGCAATAAGTGACTATGCTGTGAGATCAGAATTTATCACTGAAGAAGCCACCATATGGATAACCTGATTGCATCTCTTTCACCCAGAAAGTCAAATAGGATGGAACCAATCAGAGCTTCCAGTCACATAGGACAAGAAAGGTGTTATTTTAGGCCCCAGTCCCACTAGCTGATCCATAGAGGTGGACCCAAACACCAGGGTTCGACCATATGGAACAGCTTGTGGATCAGGGCTTGACTTTGTAACTCATTAAAAGTTTCAATTCAAGGAAGAAGGCAGCTTCACTCATTATCTATAAATACAATTTAACAGACTAAAACTGTCCCCTTCCCTGAGCTTCTCAGAACGTTGGCATAATTTCTTGGAATTCTGTATCTGCTACATTTAGGTCATATAAAAATGTAACTGATATAGAAAAGTGACTTCCATAAAGGCTGTTAAGATAGGAATGAATCCCAGGTCCATGTTATATTGTCAAGGGGCCAAATGTAGTAAAAAGAGTCATGTCTGACAGAAATAAAATTATCAAAGTTTTAATAGAAAAGTTTTACCTTGGGAAACAGAAATTCCCTGGAAAATGCCACTTCACCTGTAAAACTATTTTTGGTAGGATATTTACTGTCAATCATAGACTATACCATAACTATTCCCTAAATATCGTTAGCTCAGAACTTTCTTATTTAAATAGTTAAAATGCAGATTGTATTTTGAAGTGTCCCTCAGTCACCACTTGTATGGAGATGGTAGTTTGGCATACGATGACTGGGTTGCATAAAATAGTCCAGACATACTAATTTCTCTAGAGTCCACAAATTACTTTGGCAGCCCAACTTCTAACCAGAGTCCTCCACTTTGCAAACACTTGAATTCAGAGTATTCAAATTTTTAAGTGTTTGTAGAATCAGGGTCATGTGTATGCAATTCAGTACTTGTGAAATTACACTGGTTTACTATTTTATAATTCACTTTCCCTAAAAGTCCAATCATTCTGTATTCCAGCTGTTGTCTTCTTAATTTTCACACTAAGATTACTAATTTTCTATATTTCATTATATTTAAGGAATTTTTCCATTTTACTGCAGGACAACAATCTGCTGAATTAAACTATCCCTACCTTAATACATTATTAAGTCAATTAGCTGAACTCTGGGTGAATGTTATTCTAAGTCCTGAAATACGCAGCTCATATCAGTAAGAGCATTATTTGGCAAACCTGTGAAGCAGTCAGCAAAAATATCAGAAATGCTTCTAACTTTTCTAATGGTAAAATAAAGGAAGGGGAAAAGTTGGTCCAGAAAATGTTAGGTTACTAATTTCTGTCGTATTCTTGTTGCCCTTTAAACTCCCCTCACAATCTCAAGTACTTTTGCTTCAGCTCCTTGGACTGACAGTGGTGGCAAAAAGTAAATATGGATTATAAAAAACAAGAATCACTCGCAGTCAAGGTTCCAGTAAAAAGTTGGTCAATAAGCAGCAACTGAGAGCCAAGGTCTGTTTATGCTCAATTTATCTTCCTTGGTGCAAAGGCTTTCTGCCTCCCCACTGCAGAGGGGGAGCTGTGAGAGTAGCTGACATAACTGGGCCAGTTGCTTTTTATTTCTAGTCTGCTGCGTGGAATACTTGAAAGCAAGCCTCTGTGCTCAGTAATTTTGCTGATAAAGCTCAAGCTCTTCCACAATTTATGGTCATAGTTCATTCAGGAAAACACTCCTTAACACCAAGTGGAAATAGAAAGCAACACAAATTGTATTAATAATCAATTTAATATTATAGCACATTGTGCCATCCTTCAAGTGTTTATGTGCCCTCTAATAGAACTGCTGTTCCAACTTTTTTTAAAATTAGTACCTCAATACTGCAGTGAAACTTCGCATATTAACAAGCAGAAATAGTAACCTGTGAAGGGAACTGTAAGTGTTAGGTAGGATTATTCAGAGACACAAAACTTACTCCCGACATTCTGCCAATAATACCCAAGTTGACAAAGGACAAACAAAGATGAGCAGTATCATCTGATTGACCAGTGCACAAGAGATTAGCAAAAACAAAACATCTAGTGACTACCAAGGAGACAGCAGGCAAGGTCAAACAACATCAGCTGAACAAATGGTAAACTGATCAGGTAGCTAAAATTAAATGGGGTGGAAAAATAAAATTCAAAAAAAAAAAAAAAAGACAAAGCTATTGAGAAGGCAGACAGCATCATTTTGTATTCTATATATGTTGAAAAGGAAATATTTTTCAGTCTTCATTTTTTTAAAAAAAGAGGTGAATGCACAATGGATGTCCCTTCTTAAATCGCTCTCAACCTACTGATTTCCCAGGGCTTGTTCAACTAAATGCAATGACATTTTTGCTTATTTACCTCTCACCAGGTACTTTGAATACATGCTATGCAAACATGAGTGATGATAAACAAGAACAATAGGCAGAGACCATACATTTCCTCTTTACAGCCACCTTTCTGAGAAGGAAAAATACAATACTTTTTATGGTATCAATACTGCAGTGCCACAAGCGGATAAGATGATATTGTGGAAGCATTGGTTTAAATAATCCATATTATGGCCTGTTTTTATCCAGATAACTAGGTGAGTGGTACATTCATGTTCTAAGATTGGTCTGTTCTTTTGGATACTCAGATGTATGGTTACACCAAGCACAGCTTGAAAAGAAGTGCCTGTAGCATAGAATGCAATAAATTGGGCCATTTGACAATCCAAAAATCACACATGCATGCACTTTCCCTCTCTGAAGGGAAAGATTGAGTGCTGAAAGACCCTACTTTTTATAGTAGAACCTCAAACATATGAGCACCAGAGTTATGGACGGACCAGTCAACCGGACACCATGTGGAAGAAAACAGGCAGCAGCAGAAGAAACTCCGCCCCCAGCAAATACTGTACTCAACCTCTCTCTTTCAGAACCCCTCTCCCACATATTATAAAAAACTCCAGTGACCATCAGGGTGATGGTGGAGCTCTCAGGGCTTTAGCCCTGTGGGACTCCGGACTTAAGCCATGGGAGGGGTGGGGCTGCAGTAACAGGGTGCAAGGGCTCAGGGCTTTAGATCCAGGGGGGAGCACTGGGGTTCCATGCTTCAGCCCTTCAGTTCTGTTCCAGGCTCTAACCTCGCAGGCGGTGCCGGGGCTTGGGGCTTTAGCTACTGGGGGAGTGCCGGTTTCAGCCTCAGCACTGCCCCTGTAGCTAAAGCCCTGATCCCTGGTGTCATCCCCTCACCCTGGCTGAAACTGAAAGCAGAGTCATAAGGAGCCCTGAGCCCCAGTGCCCCCCTGTGAGGCTGAAACTGGGAGTGGAGCCATGGGGTTGAAGCCCTGATCCCATCACTCCCCCCAGGTCTAAAGCCGTGAAGCCTCGTGCCCCAAGGTTTAGAAGTCCTGACCCCCACAACCGGAGCCCTGAGTTCACTCCCTCTGCAGCCCCAAGCCCATCACTGAAGTCCATAATCTCTTGTTTAGAGTTATCAACAACCTCCATTCCACAGGTGTCCAAAACTCTGAGGTTCTACAGTATTAGGACTAGAGACACTACCATGCTCATTTTGGAAGAGGAAATATTTAGATAAGGATAAAGTGGGAAATACTAGAAAACTCTCTCTTTTTAAAGAGATTTTGATCAAGGTGTTATAAAGAAAATTGATACAAGTTTGATAGTAAACTTGTATAACTTTTTTTTTAGTCCGTGTCTAAGCATGCATTTGGTCAATGAGGGACAGAGACTAGGATAAAACCATTGTTTGATGAGGGCTGGCAAGATTAGTGTCACACTAAGACAGGTCTGTATTTGTCACAGCAACTTTTTAGCACAATTCACAGGGCTCACCATCAACACTAAAATGTTTACAGACAGAGAAAACAGCTGTTGCTGGTGATCCTTAGGTACATATTGCTAAAACTGGGCTGAGTTATTCTTTAGTCATAAACCTAGTCACTACTGATTATATCTTTCTCCCTTGCTGCCATCAGATTTTCTCTACACATTCCTTCATTCCCGCCAAAGCCTTTCAGCTTCCACAAATAGTCAGACATCACGGAACAGTCAACAAAACTGTGTGCATGCTAGACTCCTTTTCATACCAATTTTCCATTACAAAATTAGTTACATCATGCTAATCACACATGATGACCAGCACTATTTACCCTAGTTTTGATATCTGACCCCTTCCTATCCTCCACTTATCAGTTTAATAAGAAGCTTACTTCTGGGTTTTAAAGTTTCTACATAACCCAGTGTAGAACAATTCATATAGCTGTCAAAACTGGTAAAGTAATTCACGCTGCTAACAAACATAAGTACATTAAGTCCACTACATTTGACTCCACAACAATAATTAAACTTTACTATCCATGGTTTGGCTTCTTAGTGATGTAACGCATTGTCCCCTCCTTAAGCCACTGTTTACTTTATAGGACCTTGCATTTTCCTTATTAGGAGGAAATGGAACTACTAACTTGATATTACTTATTTCTGGTCCAAATTCTTCCTTAAATTATTGTGATTCAGTAACTACCTGGATGGAAGGTAGTCACACATAAGATCAGAAACTGATCACTACCGCTATATATATCTATAGATATATGTGGATGGGGAGGCGGGGTTATGTGAATGAATGGGATCAATTTTTTTAAGAGCTAGCAGATATCCTATTATATTTTTTAAATATTGTAGAAACATCAATATTTTACTTTGTCACAAGGATTATTGTAATTAAACAGCATGTTAAAAGACCAAAAGCTTTTTCTTTAAGAGGACTTCAGAGTTTCCAATGAGTATGGTTTCCTCAGAAAAAAGTAATTAAGAGATTATTTAATGCTGTAATATGCAAACCAGAGAGCAAGGTACAATGTATTGTTTGAAGTATTACCTAAGATACCTTGTACTGTTCACAAGTTGGATCACAGAGCTGCTTATACACCACTGTGGGCAAGAAGCACTAGAAAACTGCTGCAAATTGTTAATATCCTCCTTGTAGTTTAGAGCTGTTTGAAATGGAGCACAGTAGGAAGCTGGGGCCTTTTATACATGGGACTTGAATCATGAACTTTGACCCTAAACTCCATGGTCCTCTGGGAAATGTAGCTGACTGAGTGGACATTTTGTTGCAGATATTTTGTTTGTGGCTGGTTAAATAAAACAATATGGCTTACTGAGACCAGGCTATTAGAATCTTTTCCATGGTATATTAATGTCATTTATAGATATTAATTTTATTTAATTTTTACAGATGTCTTTACTGGCAAATGCCCTAGTGTAGACGCAGCTTATTCTACTCGTTTGCCAGTATAACTTATTCAGCTTGTATAAGCTATACCAGGAAAACACTCTTTTCCCAGTATAAGATGCAGCTTCAGCAGGAAGGTTTGCTGTTACAAGTTATACTGGCAAACCTTTTCTAGTACAGACTAAGCCTGAGATAATTTTTCATATGCAAGCAGGGTGATGAGTTACCTGGACTATCTGCAGCCTGTGAGAATTCAGTGAGAATATTTTTAAACAGAAAGGAAAATGTTAATGCTTTTGAAGGGGGATAATAATCTCTGTCAGTGAAGAGGGACTGATTTGAATTGTCACTATTGATATGTTTTTACAAGGTAGTGTGAAATTTCTGATTAAGCTAACTTTTTTTGCACCAGAAATATTAATGCTCATTTATCATGACATACCAGGGCAATGGAACACAGTCACAAGGATGGATTTGCATATTGGTGTGGGCTTCATACACAGCGGGGTAGGGGGTGGGGTGGTAGGCTGCAAGAGCTAATCAAGTACCTTTCTCCTCACAGGCCAGCCAAATGAGTGACAGGGGCATATGGAGAAACCTCACTTTCTCCCTACTCCAGTCTATCCAGGCACAATACTTGCACGTGGGGGGCAGGGGAAGATTCCAGGGGAGCTGAGCCTGCCCTTCCTCTTTCCCCTTTTCCAAACATTGCTGATCAGAAGTGATATCATTCCCTCCACTAAGTCCAGCTGGGACATTTGTGCTGTCGTTTAAGAGACCTCCTTCAATTGGGTGCCAGTTCATTAGACATGTTGATATTTTCTTTTATAAAAATGAAACCCACAAAAGGCAGAAATGAATATTACATCAGATATGAAATATTGCAAAAGGCAAAAGATCATTATTTACTGAGAGTAAATAAACCATGCTGGCACAGCTACCCACTGCTTGGATTTTCAGAAGAAGGGACCCAACTCCCTTAGGCTCTCTGGAGAATCCCAGCACCGTTTGTTCACTTTCAGTCAAAAATTGCTAAGAGTAGACATACAGTAGGATATTTAAATATAGGATTATAAACATTTAGCCTAATCCGAGGAATTTGAAGGCTTTACATGGGATTAAAGTGGTTCATGGGATTTACACAGGGTAAATTTCATCCAACAATTCCAAAGTGTGTTTGAAATGATCCCATTTTGATTCCCTAGCATCTAACATGCACTTTGCAAATGTGTAAATGGCCGCAAAAGGTGCACGGCAGTGGAGCAGAAGGCTCGTGTCTTCATATACATCTGTTCTGCGCCTACCACACTTTCAGTTAATAAAAGAAGTAGTCTTGAGTCCGTTCTCTGGCTAAGCAGCAGGAATCAAACAAATTGGTGGGAAAGTTTGATATAGTTACCATTGTATTTTATATCTTATTCTTCATACATTTTTTCCATCTTAACTTTCAATAAGAAAACAAAGAGAAAGTTTTCTATGAACTTTTCCTGATTCTACACTGATCTATTCCATCTTGCGCTTACCCTCCTGAAGCCGTAAACAACCTTCTCTGGAGCAACAATACTGTTCCTTTTCTAAGTGCACTGTTCTGTCCCTCTCCTGGGACTTTTCTTTCTTTCTCCCTTTCCATAAGATAGCCATTTTTATAGGCACAGCAGCCTCAAGGACTAGAGAAAGCAGCACTCACAACCAGCTTGTAGTTCTTTTAGAGCTATCTTTAGGCTTTCCCTTTTCCTGTTTTATTGCTATTTGTAACTTTCCTCCTTTAGCTCTGACTCTGCAGACACTTACATATGTGCGTAGCTGGATGGCTCAAATCAGTAATGTTAAGCATGAGCGTACCCTGTTACTGTTCCTACTCTACAGAGGATATGGGTCTGTCATAGCATATAAAACAGCCTCAATTGTTTAGCACTAGCTGGAGCAGCTCATGCTTTTAACTCTACAGGACCTCCATTCAGTCCTTGGTATGTCAGCCAAGAGGGCAGCCAGCACATGTGCATAACTGTTGGCAAGGTCACAGCCTCACATGGATACATTTTCCCTGTAAAGCTAATGTGTCAGCTTTTCACACTGTTTGGGCAAATGAAAACATTTTCTAGCTATGGCTTCCTCCGCACATCAAAGGGTCCCACCACGTGGGAATGAGACTCCTCCGTGTCTCACAAATAAGTGTACAATGAGGATGGGGACAAGACCCTCCCTTAGCTCCTCACTGGAGCTGGGCAGCCTAACAGCAAGGTCCCTTCCCCGCTGGCATGACAGAAGGACTGCCAGGAAAAATTTAAGTAGAGTTGCAACCTGGCAATTTGGCAGTGGCTCAGCGCCACTTACGCCACCGGCAGTAACAGCTCCTCGCCAGTTACACTGCCAGCGGCAATTCGGCAGCAGCTTCTCCAGCTTCTTGGCGGTATGGAATATTTTTTTTTCTTCGCTGCCTAAGGCGGAAAGCTGGCGCCAGTCCTGGTGGGGGGTTGGACCCTGGCTTTTGAGGCTTCCTGGGGAAGCAGAGACAAAGATGGGGTCTAGGGCTCTCAGAACTCACTGGGCTTTAGGGATGGTGCTTTTCAGCCTTACTGCCTCTCTGGGTAAGAGTCCAGGGCTGGGTGTGGGTACGGGGGAGCAGTAGAGAGCTCGGGGCTGGGTGTGGGGCTGAAGTGGGGGAGTGTGTGGGGATGGGTGCAGGACAGTACTGGGCCCCTTCCTTAGGAAAATTCTGGTTGCACCCCTTCTTGCACTAATGGGCATTAAGGGTCTCATCCCTGGAGAGATGTAGCCTCCCAATTCAGTGGGTGCACTGTCCTCTCCCACTCACTCACTTTGCACACTTTTGGGCAGGGGCACCATTTCAGACCAGGGCTTCTTAGACTGCTGGAAGCTCTTGGATTGTTTGAAATAGCTGAGAACATTATTATTCCAGAAATAACTTGAACAATCTTCTCCTCCAAACCTATATTTGGATCTGAGAGAGGAGGAGGAAAGAGTTATCTAGGAGATCCTGAAGGAGTTAGATAAATTGGTGGCAGTTTCCTCTGGTCCCATGGACAGGTAGCTCCCCCACCCCCCATGCACTGGATGGGACACCCATCCCACATGTCTGTCACTAACTCCCTATATGAGCAAGGGAAAGTCACAACTCTCTAGGCTCAGGTTCTCCATCTGCAAAACAGTGATGATGTTACTTTTGTAAGTGCCTCAAGATCCTCGGATTAAAGGCCCCCTGTGTTATTTGCACATTATCTTTGTTCCACACAATATGACAATAGCTGGGTTTGAGCCCACTGGATGCTTTCTTAAACATTGGGAATTCCATGGCTGGTGACATTGCTGAATTAATTTACTATACCTTTCCTCAAAATTGGAGCCTCTGCATGTTAATAAAAAAAAAGAAAGAAAGAAAAAAGAAAAAGAAAGCAAGAGAAGGGCTTAGTTTCCTTAGTTACAGAACTGATGAATACTTTTGGAACTAGTCCTAATTAAGTTTTAGAATTAGAATATTGCAACTGAGGGCAATTTATGTAAGAACAAACACAGAAGCTGCTTATTAGCAATTATTGTTCTTGATTTTTGCCTTTTATGATGCTTACTTTTAATTCTTTTTAATCTGAACCATAGAGTGGTTTCACTATCAAATCCTCAGTGTGAGGCTTGCACAACTGACAACAGTCTCTCAGGAAGGAAATAAGCTCAGCAAAATCATCATTTCAAATCAATTGTCTTCTTTTAGAAAGATTTCGTCTCAGTGACGCAAGAGTCTATCTCTTTAGCGACAAAGAGTCCTGTGGCACCTTGTAGACTAACAAACATATTGGAGCATAAGCTTTCATGGGCTACTACCCACTTCACTGGATGCATCCAACGAAGTGGGTATTAGCCCATGAAAGCTTATGCTCCAATATGTCTGCTACTCTTTAAGGTGCCACAGGACTCTCTGTCGCTTTTGCAGATCCAGACTGTCACGGCTACCCTTCTGATTCTATCTCTTTAGTGTCCTGTGTTTTCCCAGTTCATCTTCATATCCTTATTTTGCCATGTGTTCTTCTAACATTGCTATTGCAAGCCTCTTAAAAAACTATCTATGTTACTTAAATGGCAGTCATCACCATGCTATCAGAATGACTCAGCATCTTTAATGTATTTATCTTGACAACACTTGTGAAGGTGGACAATGCCCATTTTACAGACGGGGACCTGACACACAGAGGTACTAAGTGATTTGGCCAAGATCACACAAGAAGTGTGTGGTAGAGCAGGAATTTGCACCCAGCTTTCCCAAGTCCTGTGCTGGTGCCCTAATCACTGGACCATCACAATGTCCTCATTCTCCATTCCAGGCAAAATGAGCTTGGCACAGGAACATAATGGGGAGCCGGCATAGGTTCCTTTGCAAGACCTGAATTTGAGCAGAGTGGTGCCTGAGAAATAAGGGCAGCTCCAGGGCCTCCCACTATTTGCCCCTTCCTGCCCTGGGGCATGCCCTAGCATATCCCGCCCTACACTGTTAGCTATTTCCCCAAATGTTTCTGTGTACAAAAACCTGTTCATACAACTATGGGAATGACTGCTAAGTGGCATAAATATGGTAAAACTGAGCAGTTGTTTGGAATAAAAATGTTTACAAATATTATTTTTACAACATTGTATCAATTCTCACAGATCTCAGTTCATCATGGGATATCAACAAAGGCAAGAGAGTAATGGAATCTGAAGTGACTTCAGATTTGTATGTGATAATTATCTATATAAACCTCAGCAACATTACATCAGGCTTTGGGCTTAAAATTCACTTCTTGTTGGTTCTTATTTTTGTCCAATTCTCTTTATTGCAGTAAAAAAAAAATACATGAAACATTACTAAGAAAAGAACTACAAACCATACCTTGGTTGAAAAACAATGCTGGTATTGTCATAACTTATCCCCATAATTTGGATTTGGTAGGTCTGCCAGCAGAATGACCTTGTTCAGTACTTCGATTTATGTTTTCATCTTTAGAAATTTCAGGTGGCTTATGAGCCAGCAAATATAAAATACAAGAACACATCTCAAAGCAAATACATTTCTTTTATCAAGCAAGTGGAAAATTGCAGCCTCTTATATGGTATAGGGTCTAAACTGTTACGGTATAATAAAATCAAACCTGAAATTTACAGTTTTATGATACATTTTTTTTACCTGTCAAAGAAGAACCTAGCAACTGCTGTGTTTGGTAATAAGAATCTAAAGAGAAAAGTAAATCAAAAACAGAAAGTATAAACATTAGATTTAATATTTGTTTTTCAGTGCAATCACAAAGACTATTGTAATTGGCATATATTTTTGTTCTGAATAAATTTACAATACAACTACAGAAAACTGTATTCTATAAAAGGGACTCTTTAAATAAACTTTATTAGAATTAGAAGCCTGGGCATGAAAACTAAGTACCACAGACAGACTTCTATGAAAGCTGCATTGCTGAAATACTATTATTACTTTCTTTTAGAGCCTGTTGGAGACAAGAAATGGATTCATTAATGAGGCAGATCTTAGTATGTGAAAGCATGTTATATGCTATTCTGAAAAAAAAATCCTTGTTTATTTCTTATGGAAATTTTTAAAGACTACTGAGATCTAACTAATGAATTTTATAGAAAGCAATGGCTTTGATTCAGCAAAAATCTGGGCACATTCCCAACTTTAAGTACAAGAGTAGTCCTATGGGATATATGCCTAAGTTCCTAGCTGAATCACTACAAAGGATATAGTTCTTAGGCGCCAACTTCCTCACTACCCAGGAGTGCTCAATTTCCCCACTTTGCCCCAGGCCATGCCCCCACTCCACTCCTTCCCTCCAGCCCCCACTCCTACCCCACCTCTTCCCACCGTCGCCCTGCCCCACCCCTGTCCTCACTCAATCCCTTCCCCCAAAGCCCACCCCACCTCTCCCTGCCCATCCCCCAAGTGTGCCCCCATCCTCACTCCTCCCCATCCCTCCTAGCACCTCCTGCAAACCACTGAATTGCTGTTCTGTGGCGTGCAGGAGGCACTGGGAGGGAAGGAGAGGAATTGATCAGCAGGGCTGCCGGGGAGGTGGGGGTGTTGGGGGAAGGAAGGGAAGCTTCTAATTTTTTTGTAGGTGCCCTAGCCCTGGAGCAAACATGGTTGGCATCTATGGTAAAATTTACAGTTTATTGTAGTATCTTTACAATAAATACTAGAGGCATTTTGAGTAATCAATTAAGGTGTTTACAGGTACTATAAGACATAGTACAATGGCAGTGATAGAGTGTTTCCTGCACACACACATATACACACAAAATTGAAAGAGGAAAAAAATCCCCCCCACCAAAGAAAAAAAATTCAGAGGTTTTCAAGTTGTGTTTATTTTTTGTGAAAAATCACACATTGAAAATGTTTGGCTTTCAAAAAGTTTAAGTTTTTCTGGTTTTTAAAAAACTGAAAAAAATGAGTTCTTGAGTTTATATTTAACAGAACAGCAGAAAAAATTAGTAGGAATAAAAGAATTTTAGCAGAAAATTTTCACTTCTAAAACGAGCCATTTTCAGGTACAGAGATTTTGACCAGTGCAAGTCAAAAGCCTTTGATCCTCTGAGGTGCTGAACTCCCAGTAAAAGCTTAAGATGTTCAGCGACTCTTCAGAGGAACACGTGTGAAGAATATGGTAAACAGCTGATTTGTGCGGAAAGCCTGGGAGGGAGGGAGGAGAAGCGGAGCAGTGGCACGTTCAGGGGAGCAGGCGGTGGTGGAGCAGAGGTGAGCTGGAGGGGGCACAGGAAGTAACCCTGGGGGGCGGGCAGAGGAACCTCTCCCCTCCCCTGCTCATCTCCGCTCCACTGCCACCTTTTCCCCTGAGCGTGGCAGCACTCTGTTTCTCCCCTCTCCCTCCCAGGCTTGCCTGGGTGGAAGGGGTAGGAGGGAAAATGGGGCATGCCTGGGGGGAGGAGGCGGGGCCGTGGATTTGGGGAAAGGATTGGAATGGGGCCAGGAAGGGGCGGAGTTGGGACGGGGGTGAGGGGGCACAGGGAAAAAGGGGGGGGGCAAACTTTTTTTGCTTGGGGTGGCAAAAAACTTGGAGATGGCCCTGCTTTGAGGTGGTCAACAGGCATGTGGACAAGAGGGATCCAGTGGATATAGTGTACTTAGATTTTCAGAAAGCCTTTGATAAGGTCCCTCACCAAAGGATCTTAAGCAAAGTAAGCTGTCGTGGAATAAGGGGGAAGGTCCTCTCATGGATTGGTAACTGGTTAAAAGATAGGTAACAAAGGATAGGAGTAAATGGTCAGTTTTCAGAATGGAGAGAGGCAGATAGTGATATTCCCCAGAGGTCTGTACTGGGACTAATCCTATTCAACATATTCATTTCAGAGGGAAAAGAAATAAATGCTAGCTACAAAATGGGGAATACTTGACTAGATGATACTGCTGTAAAGGGCCTGAGGGTAATATTGGATCACAAGTTTAACATTAGTTGACAATGTGATATAGTTGCAAAGAAAGTGTAATATAATTCTATAAACAGGAGTGTATAAATAGAAGGTGTAATATAATTCTATAAACAGGAGTGTGTATAAACAGGAGTGTTGTGTGTAAGACACTGGAGGTAATTGCCCTTGGCACTGGTGAGGCCTTAGCTGGAATGCGGGTTCTACTTCTGGGCACCACACTTCAGAAAAGATCTGGTCAAATTGGAGAGAATCCAGAGTAGTCATAAAAAATGATAAAAAGTGGACCAACCATGATCTGTGAGGAAAGGTTAAAAAAACTGGGCATGTTTAGTCTTCAGAAGACTGAGGAATGATCTGGTAACAGTCTTCAATATGTTAAGAGCTGTTACAAAGAGGATGGTGATCAATTGTTCTCCATTTCTACTGAAGGACGACATCACAGCAGGCTACACAGTTTAGGTCAGAGAGAACAACACGTGGCAGAATAGACTGAAATTGAGGGCATAAACCAAAAGGACAGCCAGCCACAGAACCTCTGAGTCTTATTCTCTCTCTTGGAATAGAATGATGGTGGTCAGAAAATACATTAACAGCTGAAGTCAGAATCTGTGTGCAGATTATGAATCTATTAAATTGGACAATATTGTTAATAAAAAGCAAAACATATTTTAAACAGGGGTAAACATTATGGAGGGCCATAATCCATTTAATGTGGATGTAAAATCTTAACTACAGTTTTTGCTAAGAACTTTTCATATAGGCCCAAATAAGGACTAGCTAAAAAACAAACAAACAATACATGGCTAAAAGAAAGCTGGGGTAAACAGACAAACTTGTGTGTTTCAAGTCAATGAGTGAAGTCTCCATAACTTCAAATGGTGAGTTGTAACTGAGTGTCCTTATCGTAAGTTATAGACAAACAAAATGCTGAAAAGGGCTTCCAAGGTAACTCCCTGGGACAGATGCCAGAACAGAGTTCAGGGAGACGTCTGACATGACTGACATGGATAATGACACCTTCCCCTCACAGTCCCAGGTCACAAACTTGCATGGGTAAAACTATAAACAGTTGTCATTGTTAAATACTAATTACTGCATGTTTGCTTTAAATCTCCAGGAATGTACCTGTTGGTCAACTGGGAGAGCTGCTACCTCATTCCCCAGAACTCCAAAATTAGGATTTAACCTGTATACTTTGATAGAAATAGTTTAAAAGTACATGTAATTACCTGTGTGTTAGCAATATGTTAATTTAAACCATAGGCTGAGTCATTATGCAATCTCTTAGACCTTGGCTTACTGTGCTTATCTTGTCTTGCTGCTAGAACATATCCAAGGGCTTGGGAAACCTGTCTCCGTCGCTTCTCTCCACCCTATATAATCTACTGTAATTAATTGTTCTGCAGTGTCTCTGAGCCTAATAAGCAAAGTGACACTCGGCCAGCAGTGTGTGTAATAAACTCCTGTGCTTGACACTACACGGTGTCCACTACTAATCCTTCACATTAGATGCCTGTAACCATACCACTTTGCACTGTGATCCTGTAAGTTAAAAAGGGCTGGATTCTATTATTTTGATGGGACACCTCTAAAGAACACATGAAGGTGTTGGTGATTCAGTAAATGCTATCCTTTCTTCAAAACTGATGCTGCATCAATGCCTTAGCAATATTTTAGGATTCCCTGTGCTACCATGTGTTATAGCTTTTAAGTAAAATGTAAAACTAAAGGTCCTGGCTATTCATATTGATTAAAGATCTTTTGGCATTTTTTTTTTTAAAGAGTAGGAGAGTAACTCTCAG
The DNA here is from genome assembly GCA_007922305.1 of Dermatemys mawii. Classification (NCBI taxonomy): domain Eukaryota; kingdom Metazoa; phylum Chordata; order Testudines; family Dermatemydidae; genus Dermatemys; species Dermatemys mawii. The sequence goes on along the minus strand of ML677334.1, from coordinate 44,155,921 downwards.
ATCCTAGCCAAATCCCAATTTGGATAATTGCATTCCACCTACTTAAATTCCCCCTGCAGTTTCAATTGTAAAAGGTATTTTCCAAGTTATTAAATATTTATATTGCATCAATGCCCTGAGGCCTCAATCAGGATCAAAGCTCCATTGTGTTATGTGTTGCACAAACATACAAAAGACACGGGCCCTGCCTTTCCCTGATCTTAGGCTTTTGTGTTTACTGGCAACTGGCAAAATAAAACTTTTGTTTTTTTAGAGGTGTTGAAAAACCAGCCCCTCAAAAGATAAACGTTTTACCGCCGACAAGCACTGGTGTGAACAGTGCTTTCTCAGCAGGAACACTCTCCTGCCAACAAAACAAGTGCCGCTCATTGCGGGTGGAAGTTTTTTGTTGGCAGGAGAGCTCTCCATAGGTACTAGAAGTAGGGGTGCTGGGAATGCTGTTGCATTGCCTGGCTTGAAGTGGTTTCCATCCTATAAAGGGTTTACAGCTTGGTTTAATAGCTCTCAGCACCCCTACTATACAAATTATTCCAGCACCCCACGAGCTCTCTCCTGCTGACAAACAGTGGCTACACTGTGTGCCTTTTAGCAGCATGGATTTTGCGACACAGCCATGTTGCTAAATGCTGCGTAGTGTAGACACAGCCTTATTGTAAACTCCATGCAGTTCATCTGCTGTTTTGTTTCACCCCAGCCACAACTATAGCTGCATTTCAGTGGATGAAACAATCCCAGGGAACAACTTATTAAGTTTCTAAATCATGCTGGGATCCTTTGTAATGAAAGACTATGCAAATCTGAGATCGCTTTCACAAATAAATCAGTAACTGTATAAATAAGGTTTGTCAAACAGATCCTTTTGTAATGTCTATGTGTTTTGTTATTCATTCAAATAAATCTATGAGTGGAGGTGAAAAATAACCAAGAAACCAAACCAAAACAGATCAGAAAGAAGAAGAAATAGGAAAAAATAGGAGAAAGTAATACCACTGAAAAATAGAATGAATCAATCCCTGGCTTCTAACCCACATAAAAAGCAGAACATTTACTGTATTATTGAAATATGAATGTCAATATAATCTAAATTAAATGTTGAGAACTTTTACTTGTGTATAGATCTTAAGAGTTGCCAGATGTGATCATATATATTCATCAGATTGAGTTTGTAATCTCTTTTTTCAAATTTAACTACCTCCAATAGCGAACAGCCTATTTATTAAAATTAAACTGGGAAGTCTAAAAAATTATTTTACAAAAACCATCGTAGTCATTACCCAGAATAAAATGGTAGCTATAATATATACCACCTTTTTACATTTTTACCTACAAATGTATTAGTATTCAGGAAAGGCAGCAGATTTTATTTTCCAGTTGTAGCGATCTTCAACTGGATGCCGCTAATTGTTATCCCAGCAGTCATTTCACTTGCATCCTATATGTCCAGTTTGTTTTACTCAGCTGTTGTCTATTGTCACATTATACAGGCCTGATCCTGTAAGCTGGTCACAGCATCTTAAAGGATTGGGTCTTAAGACTAAACTCTGTGTATAAACTGGATGGTATGTGATTGTGGCTTCTAGGTGATACTGTTATACAGTATACAACAAATAATAAATGGTAATAATTACCATAAGATGACCAAAGGAAGTAGCAGTGCACAATTCCCTCTATGTGCCCTTATCTTGATTTGAGGATGAATTGTCAGTTCATTCTCCATGCCCATGCAATCTCCATTAACTGCTTTGTTAATGGCAGTTGCGTTTGTGATTTGTAATTAAACAGCTAATTTCACAGAGGCCACTGGACAACTTTAGAATATGACAAGGAGGATTACTACTGACCCAAGCTGAATTTCAGTCAGTAATCTGCATCTGAAAGACCCCATAATCACTACTAGATCCCTGAGTCCTCAGCTTCCAGTCCCTTAATTCATAGAATCATAGAAATATAGAACTGGAAGGGGATCTCGAGAGGTCATCTAGTCCAGTCCCCTGCAGGCATGGCAGGACTAAGTATTAGATCAATTCTGACAGGTTTTTGTCCAACTTGCTCTTAAAAATCCCCAATGATGGAGATTCCACAACCTCCTAGGCAATTTATTCCAGTGTTTAACCACCCTGACAGTTAGGAAGTTTTTCCAAATGTCCAACCTAAAACACCATTGCTGCAATTTAAGCCCATTGCTTCTTCTCCTATCCTCAGAGGTTAAGAACAATTTTTCTCCCTCCTCCTTGTAACAATCTTTTATGTACTTGAAAACTGTTATCATGTCCCCTCCTCAGTTTTCTCTTCTCCAGACCCACTTTTTTTCAATTTTTCCTCATAGGTCACATTTTCTAGACCTTTCATCATTTTTGGTGCTCTTCTCTGGAATCTCTCCAATTTGTCCACATCCTTCCTGAAATGTGGTGCCCAGAACTGGGCACAACACTCCAGGTGAGGCCTAATCAGCGTGGAGTAGAGCAGAAGAATTACTTCTCGTGTCTTGCTTACAATATTCCTGCTAATACATCCCAGAATTATGCTTGCTTTTTTGCAACAGTGCTACACTGTTGACTTGTATTTAGCTTGTGATCCACTATGACCCCCAGATTCCTTTCCACAGTACTCCTTCCTAGGCAGTCATTTCCCATTTTGTATGTGTGCAACTGACTGTTCCTTCCTAAGAGAGTGCTTTGCATTTGTCCTTATTGAATTTCATCCCATTTACTTCAGACCATTTCTCCAGTTTGTCCAGATAATTTTGAATTTTAATCCTATTTTCCAAAGCATTTGCAACCCCTCCCAGCTTGGTATCCTCGGTATAGAGAGAGAAATAACCAATTAGTGTACGCATATAAAAACAGTTTATTAAATCTAATCATTATATGTATTTGGGAACATCTGACTGGTGGTCAGATTCCAGAGCATTCTGCTGCCTTTTTGTTTGTTTGTTTGAACCTGGTCCTTTTCAGAGCAAGGCCTTTAGCTATTAAATTCACACTTGTACCCTGGCTGTGACTGAGAACTAATGAGGTTCAGAGGTTCAATTCAGTTTGGGGAGCCACCCTAAGGTTTGGACCACTTTAGCCTGAGCCCTGCCAGGAACTCTACTCTACTCTAAATTGGTAGATCCCTGTGCTGAGCCACGCTCACTTCTCTGATCTCCCCAACATGCAGGGCTCCTTTCAGGATTGGCGCCTTGGACTGGGAACCTAGAATATCAAGATTTCACAAATGCTTCTACTATTTCCAGTTTTTGGCTTGGATCAAAGAAACACAAGGAAGAAGCCTTCATAGGTTTTCTTAGCCCCTTTGGTTCTGATACAGAGATTGGGCGGGGGAAAGCAACCAAGCTTTTTCAAATCTTGAAAACATTTCAAGGCTTTGCATGAGTGAAATTTTGAGTCTCACTTTGAACAACAGACTCTGCACATTGTTTGATTCTCATTTTACCTTGACTGACTCAGGCGTCCTTTAGTATTATTAACTCACCATGCTCTCAATCCTGCAAGGCACTGTGGGCTCTGGTCCCAATACAAAACCCCATTTACCTACAGTTTTAGAGTTTGACGGATTGGGCCAGAGTGAGGAGTCACCAACTTGCAGGATCAAGGTTCCAAACTTACACCCTGAGAGCAAAACATATAAAAAAGGGCCAGTTCCTATCCAAAACATGAAGAACCAAGATCTTCTGGTCCAATTTATAATTCTCCTTCGGAATAAAAGATGAAGAAAGAGTTTTATTCCTTCACTCCCCTTACATTCAAGAGACATTCATGAGACATTCAACCCTTCTTGATTATTGTGAGCTTCTAAAGTGTTGAGTGAGATTTAAATACATAAAGACAAAGAAACCAAACAAAGCAAATTCCTGTCCAATCAATACAATCCCAATCTTACAGAATAAGCAGCTGGAGCAGATTAACTGCTAGGAAACAAAGATCCCGTTCTCATGTAAATATCTTTAGTGGTAAAGAGCAAGAGGAGAGAAATATACAGAAAATGCAATATATTAGAATGATTTCTAACAGAACATTTCTCAAAGTTTCCAGGAGCTGTCAGCAGCTCTTTAAGTTTGCTTAAAAATACTGATGCAAAATGAAATCCTTTTCATATGATTATTTTTATATTTATAGATATTTTTCTAGGTATTATCTAGTGGTATGTGAGATAATGTACTGTATCAAGACAGAAACACTTCAAAAAGATCAAACAGTCCACTTCATCATCTTAAAAACGTTCATGCTACCATGGGCAAGAACAATAGAGGTAAAGAAGCAAGAGGACTCTTCAGAAAGGAGCCAGGAAAGAGACCGGTTTTGGAGTGAGCTGCTATAAATTACTGCTAGTCAGAACTGAAAAACCTCAAAACACTAGAGATACAGCAATCTGATAGTGCAGATGGAGATTTAAACTTCAGCAAAAAGCACCCTTGCACTCACTTGGAAAAGCATAGTCCTTGCTATACTCCTGAGGAAGAGAGTGAGTGTGCAGGTTGCCTATATATTTGATTATAAGAAAATACAATTATTTTATATGCATGTCAGATCAATCACGGTCAACGGGGGCTGTGGGAAGCGGCACGGCCAACGGGGTCTATGGGAAATGGCACAGGCTGCACGGACGTGCTGGCTGCTGCTTCCCACAGCTCTCATTGGTCAGAAACGGCAAATTGCAGCCATTGGGAACTGTGCATGGCCATACAAATATAAACAAACTGTCTGGTGGCCCACCAGCGGATTACCTTGACGGGCCATGTGTGTCCTGAAGGCCACAGGTTGCCCACCACTGATCTAAAGCATGGGATGGGATCTATGTAACCATTATGTTTCTGTACACTACAATTTCAAATCTATAAAGATTAAATCATAGCCTTACAAGACTGGCAGCCATTCTGTGTTCAGTTCAGTACAGAGTGACAAAAAACCAAACACATTGAGCCTTTTTGTCATTTATACAGAGGCAGGCTAAAGGGGCATAAGAATAAAATGAGAATCAGGACCACTGTATTCTCTCCCAAGGAAAACTTCAAGACATCATCAAAACAAGAGTAATTTAAAATAATATTCGTGGAGTTAAAGTATTTGTCCTTAACGTGAATGGAAATATGTATCATGAATATTTTGAGATCTGTCAGTCATTAGGTTCCTCACAAAGTAAGAAGGCGGAAAAGAGATTTATTCAAGACACAAAGAAACAAGGAAAGTTTTCCCACCTTCCCATTGACAGTTTGTATTATACAAATCAGTACAGTGCTTGTCCCAATCCATTTTAATAAGTGAGCAAAAGATGGTGAAATGTACAGTAAGAGTTAATCTGAAAATGCCAAAGAAAGAAGGCCTTAATGTAGTGCCAAGTTCCTTTATCTCCTGATTGGTCTGCATCAACTGGAAGGCAGTGAATAAGAAATGTATACTAAGGTTAATTTTCATCCTTTATAAAACCAGTTCTTTCTTTCTGTGAATTAACCCTGAAGAAACTTAAATATGTTTCTTTACTGAATATATTTTTCCTCCAAACAAAGACTATAGTTTCTGCTGGGTTGCTGATTTTGTTTTTATATGATAAGTGAGCTTTTTCCCCCCTTTTAAAAATTAATATTATTATGTGGAATCTATAAGGAGATATAAGACGATAAAAAGAGGTTAAAATTTCGGGACTACTACCTTTATATACTATTTATACACTTACAAAGGTTTAAAGAATTACAAAGGTTTATCTAACTTACAAAGGTTTAAAGAATTAAAAAAACAGATAATCTCTTGCATTTGGTATTATATAGTCAGTAGATCTGTGCAGAGAGAACAAAAGTTCTGTTTTGTGAAGGATTTCAAGATTTTAAAATCTGTCTTTATACCAAAAAAAAGTGAAAAACCAAAAGCTTCAAATTCTCTTCAAAGGAAAATAAAAATTACAAAAACCCTCACTGTGAGTCCTTTGAAATATTTTGTTTTGATGTTGACTTTTTATTTTGTATTAGAAGGCACAAATATTATAACATATAATACAAGATAAAAAATTGAAATACAAGACCATTTCAAAGTGAAAAATCAAAATGTTTCATTCTGAAAATGACAAAAATGGAACATTTTAACATTGTTGGAACTCTTCCTGTTTTTTCTTCTTACTTGGAATTCCATGACTAACTTAATTTCATGAGGTGTTTTGGTTTTGATGGAACTGCATATTCTGACAAACCAGTCCTGATAATTGGTAGTTTATCTTTTTCAACCACTATAAAAATTGGTGGATGATGCACATGAGAAAGCTATGTTCAGAGAAAACTTTCAAAGGCATGACAAAAATGTAACTGTTTATAACCTGCAGCAATACCATCTTGTGCTCTGATCTCACTTGATTTACACGCTACAGTAGGCAGCTATAGTACTTGATTGGCAACCCCTAAGGAAACCGAAAGTACTGCTGGAAGAGGTGTTGGTGATGCAAATCATGGTAGGCCAAATTCTCAGCATGTGTAAGTCTGCCTAGCTGGCTGACTTCAGTGAGAGATGTCCTGATTTTATAGGACCACCACCTGGGGCCAGCCAGTCACCCCAACCCTGCTGCACTAGGCTGGACAGCCCAGACCCTGCCAGGCCAGGCCCAGCAGCCTTTAGCACACAACTGGGCTGTGTGTTAATTGGGCCGCATGCAGGCCGAAGGTTGGGAACTGCTGAGTTAGATAGAGAATTCTTTACTTTTTCTCTTAAACTCTTGTCTAATGCTGGCCATTGTGTGTCACATTTTATTCTTAGATTCAACTGGGTAGAGCATCCTAGATATCCCTCAATTTTTTCATAATTAATTATGTCTGTAAAGCATTTTGAAATACTTAGTAACAATGTGTTATGAAAATGACTTTAGTGGGCCAACCCAAGTGCCTAAAAGTTATGTAGAGGCTAAGTCTTTGCAAAACTGGGATTTTATTTTAGCACAATATAGCATGATTAAAAGTCTTTGTCCGAAGAAGGTCCAGGATATGCTGCAGGTAAGGATGATGATGTATCATCAGGGTAGGAAAGAGGCCCTTACATCATAGTATCTTCCTGTGCTATGCCTGGCTCTAACCATTGCTATTAGTCTTACACTTCCAGGAGAATTAATTCTTTCACAACATTTTATAAAATGAAAAAAATGTATTTTTTTTATTTTGGAAAAATGCATTACATGATGATTAAGAAAGTTAACACCATTTTAACATCTAAAAGAGAGATATATCAATTCAAGGAGACCACACTGTTTTTGTAAAGAAAATTGATATTTTAAAACACCGGGCCCAATAATTAGTCATTTTCTATTCCTAAAATCTCTGATTGCCAATATCTTCAGAGAGCTTCAAATGTCATTTTCTAGCTTTAGGTATAGCTCAGTGGCTGCTGTTGAACATTCCAGTAAGTATTGACTATTTATCTTCAAATGGCTGACAGTGTTATAGTTTTATTCAAATGGGAGCAAACAAGAGTCTTTTTATATTGCCTTTCTAGAAAGAGATGAATATTGCATACAGACACTTATGTGGAAATGTGCACTAGACAGATTATTGTATCCACTGTGGAATAAAGTGCAAACAGTCTCATTCCTAGATTCCACTTATATCTAATAATTTTTTTCTCTCCTGCCATAGATTTTTTTCCCCATTACTAAGAATTTACATGTGACCCAGATCTTTATTTCTCAAGTGTTCATCTGCTCCTGATGATTTTTTCTCACATGAAGTTCTAATTCTCTGTTTGTGACAACATAATAATTTCCACAGCAATTAATTGCCATGTTTCTAACAAATGATTAGAACTACAGGTAGGGAATATATAGCCAAGATCTGATGAAGAAGGAAAAAAAACCCCAGAGACTTGATACAGAAATAGAATTGTTTTCATAGTTATCTGTCAGGATTCAATCTGTTAACATGTATTTTAGTTGTAGAACTGGTTTTAGACATCTCAACCCATTTCATAACAAAATGTCTTAATTTTAATCTTTTCAAGATTCTAAGACTTCAGTCCAACCAGCAACTTAACCTTTACGTGGATACTGTGAGTAAATGATGACTGTGTTTGTGACTATTATATCCAGAAAACTTAGCCCAGGCCTACTTCTGTTCATTGGTACATTTCTTTTTAAAATGTATTTCTTCTTAATTTTGTACTTTGATCAGAGCTCTATACAGTCATTAAGAAATAGTGGTCTGATGGAGGCAGAAGTTGTCAGAGAGTGGGGTGGGGATTTTTTTAAAATGTTTTTATAAGGAGTCTTCATTGCTCTATTCCCTCAATTGTAATTTCTTTCTGAGTGAAAGTATTTTGCATCAATTGACCCCTTGTCTCTACTTCCTAGTTTCAAAGAACATAGTAATCCCCTAAATGGATCATTCCGGTTTAGCCTGTGGACTCTTTCTGAGGGATACTGAAGTCTGAATGGAGTGTTGAATTTTCCTTGCATTGGCCACAATAAATATTTGTTCAGGAAAAAACCTCAAACAAAAGGCTGTAACATCCCAATCAAAAAAAATGTTTAAGACTAAGTTTATTTACAGTCTGCCTTTAGTAAGTGGTTGCACATAGCTGCATTGCCTGAGGAGCTGACTAGGAAATACCTCCCCTTGCTCTGGAGCAACTTTCACCCCCTTGTATGCCCAGCCAGCTAAGCACTGACCAATGAGGAGGATGGAGCCAGGGCATCTCCCATTCCCCAGCCATCTCTGCTACAGTCTGCGTAGCAGGAGTGTTCTGGACCTCAGAACCTAGAAGTCCTGAGGTCTCCAGCAGCTAGGAAACCAGACAGATTTCTGCCTAAACTCTGCACATGATTCAACAAAAGTTAATCAAACCAGAGATGTTTCCAAAACTGTTTGCAAAGCATTTTGGGTATCATCATGTTCCTGTGAAAATATTTAGTCAGAAAATTCCTGACCAGCACCAATACAGACTCACTTCCTGGTGCTGCCTCTAAACTCCCCCTTTCTGTAACCTGTGCTGCTCCCTCCAAGTTCCATGCAGGTGAGGACAATGGACCCAGTGGGCCAAAAAAGGGTGGGGAAAGGATCTTACTGTATTGTGACACTCAGTAAAAGCTATGAAATCAAGCCCTGAGGTAAAAAAAGTACATATATGAGAATGAGGTACAGTGCATCATAACCTTGTTTAACCAAAGTAGCATCCCTTAATCCCTGTATTTATCATTTATATATGGTTGTGATATTTCATACAAAGCATGCCTTGAAAGATGCCATATGAAACTCATTGTTCTGTCAAAATACATATGTCATTATTGTGAATGAAGGTATGAGATTTTGCGATATGACTGTTATTGAACTATGTTGTGAGTTTTGAAGATGCACACTGCTATCTCTTCAGTGACAACCAAAGTGGTGACCCATACCCCAAATGGCATTAAGTGACCATCACAAGCCATACTCCAACAGGGGAATAGTAAACAAGAGATTTAAAATTCTGTAAGAAACAGTTGCACAAGTACTGCACAATGAAGACTGCTCAACTCTGTGACTCAAAAAGGCCCTCCAAGACATGCCTGGACCAGCGTCTTCACTGGGACATGAACTGAAAGTATAAAATAAGGGACAATTGCACCAGGAGATCACCTCTCTCACCTAAGGTGAAAGCAACAAGAATGCTAGGAAGACAAAGACTTAGAAATGAGGCGACTAGACCCAAACTGAGAAGGAAATTTTAAGAACTGTAACCTATCTGCAACATTCAGTGTGGTGAGAAAAGGTGTTTGATTCAAATCTTGCTTAGTCTGGAAGTATAAGATTTAGAATGTGTAATTACTTTTAATTTTCTTAGGTAACAATCTCTGACCTCCACTTATAATCACTTAAAATCTACCTTTCTGTAGTTAGAGTTATTTTAATGTTTTATCCTTACCAGTGAGTTTGTCTCAAGTGCTTTGGGAATTTGCTCAGATTACAAAGCCTGGGGTATGTCCACTATCCTTTGACAAAATGGTGAACTAATTAGAGAGTTTGCATTGTTCAAGAGAAGATCTCGAGCAATGTAAGATGGTACATTTCTGGGGCACAATGCTTGGAGGCTGGGGGATTAGCTGATGTCTCCCCCTGTAGTTCATGAGCGGTTTAGAGAGCATTCATACAACTTAGCAGGGTGTGTCTCTACATGTGGGGTTTGTTGCTTATCACTAGCAAAGCATTGTGAGAAACAGGCTAGGCTGCACAGTTAAGGGGGCATAGCAGTCCCACAATTCCAAGTTGTACTCCAGGGATCCTGTCCTGCTGTAATGCTTAAGTGAAGATGCTCCTGTTCTGATGGGAGACAGCTTTCCCATTGACATAGTTAATCCACTCCGCAAAAGGCAGTAGCTATGTCAGCAGGAGCAGGAGAAGCTCTCCTGCCAACATAGTGCTGTCCACACTTGGGGTTAGTTCAGCATAACTACGTCGCTTGGGGTATGGATTTTTCGCAGCCTTGAGTGATGTAGTAATGCTGATATAAGTTTGTAGTGTAGACTTGGCCTTAGATAAAGTAAAACATGCTCATACTTTGTCATGAGCCCAATTCAAACAATATATTTCATGGATTGAAAGTATTCATCCAGATCCTTCTCAGTCAGAGACTGAGAGGAGTTGTGAATTTAAATTTTGTGCAATACAATCCTTTTATACCTCTGAGAAATATTCTAGAACATTAATGTTGCTCATAGTCTAAAACAGTTTTAGAAAAATCTTTATTTGATATAAAACTATTTTTGGTCCCTTCCTTTCAACTAACGAACAATACTCTGTATTTGTAGTGGTTACTTATTAATGGATAACTTTATGCATTTTTAAAATATAAACTCACCACTATAAAATTCAGCTTGAAAACTGCAGTGGGTTTTTTTCCTCCAACTTTTCTTTAACTAGTCCCTATATGTCTGAGAATCACCTTGAAGTCAATAGTATCGATTATGTTTCAGAACATAGTACTGTGACAGTTTGAAGTGAAGTGGCACAGGTAATCAGACTTTATTTTAGATTACATTTGTCAGCACTGTAATTTAAACAGTATTTTTGACAACATGCTTTTGAAGCTTCATTTACAATGAACTTACAAGACTTCAGTCTATCAAATATTAGTTCTTTGCAAGAACATTGGGGTTTTTAAGGCTTTCAATATCATAATTCTGCACCGGTCCCTTAAAATGAACAAGAGAGAGACTTGAATTCTTTTTGTATGACTATACATTTGTCCCTACACTAATTATTCTAAATATGTCTATATCTCTTTTGCATTCATTTTCAGTGAATACTCAAGCATTTTGCTTTGCTGGTACAAAATGTTAAGTGAAAAAAGTAATTTTAGTCACATTATATTGGAGAATATTTGAACATAATTTTAAATTCACAAGAATAAGCATTTGCACCAGAAACTTTATTATAAGAGGAGAGTTGGGTTTAATTTACAGATAGTGATATGAGTTGAAAGGGTAAGAAGGAATGTGTATAATGGAAAATCAGCTGAAAAACTATTTATGGAGCAGCTGCAATTGCAACTGTTCCATAATAAAGACATAGATTAAATACTGCAGTAGAGTCAACTGAATGCAACAGAAAAAAAACCACAAAAGATTTTAAAGTGACAGAAGGACTTTCTGACAATGACTTGCAATAATGCTTCCTTATTTTTTATGCATGTTTACTAATAGTGTTGCTCGAGTCCCTTCACATTCTGTCCTTCCCCATCTTAACTGGCAGTAGAGGCTTCTCAATTCGACCAGAATGGCCAGCTTGTCTCTGTTCATCCCCAGAGTTCCAAAATGATGGGATCGACTAGTCCTTATTGTAGCTGTGTCATAAGTATAAAGTAGCCTAGAATTAGTGTTTACCTGTACGGGGTTAAGCTAAAGATAACCTGAGAGGTGGACAACTGACCAATGAGAAATTCCTCAGGAGACAAAAGATTTTGAGTTTCAGTTTCTCTCTGGGTCTCTTCTCTGTTCAACTCGGCTATGGGATGAATCACAGCTATTTCTTTCACTGTAACTATAAGTTTTCTATCAAGTAAGGTAGTCAGTAAGTTTACCTTCTTTTTATCACTTGGAGGGTTCTCAATGGTGAGTGTTGGCTGGGTGCTTCTTGAGATTGTAAGATTCAGCAGAGATATCAACAGTGGGAGAAAGTTGCCTCGGGGGAGAGGTTTGGTTTCTTAATTCTTTTGTTGATTATGGTAGATGCTGTTCTATTGATGGTTATAAGGGATTTATTCCTTTCTTTTTTTTCTTTTATTAAAATCTTTCTTTTAAGAATCTGACTGCTTGTTTTCCATGGTGTAAGATCCTGGTTTTGGATCGGGCACGTCTCACAGGATCAGGTGAGGCTTTTCTCTCAAGCTTCCCAGGGAGGGAATAAGTTTGGGGGTTTTGGGGAGAGAGAAAGAGGGGCTTCAAGTGGCCCATGTCCAATAGTTTTTTGAGACATTCTCACTTGATGGTGGCAGCATATCAGTTCCAGACACAGAAGAAGTTGTGTTCTGGTAAAATAAGTTTGGGGGGTTATTTCCTTTTTTCATGCAGCTCCCCACCTCTGTATCCTAGAGTTCAGAGTGGGGAGGCAATCCTGACATATTTTAAAGTGACAGAAGGACTTTCTGACAATGACTTGCAATAGTGCTTCCTTATTCTTTATGCATGTTTACTAATACTGTTGCTCGAGTCCCTTCACATTCTGTCCTTCCCCATCTTAACTGGAAGTAGAGGCTTCTCAATTTGTCCAGAATGGCCAGCTTGTCTCTGTTCATCCCCAGAGTTCCAAAATGAAGGGATCGACTAGTCCTTATTGTAGCTGGTCTCAAATAAAGCCATTGTCTGTCCAAGACATAACTTTGTGCCTCAGATAGAAAGTGTTCCATCCAGAATTAACATCAGTAACTCTCAAGAGAAATCCATAGGTGATCCACTATCGGATTTTAAAAACCATTATAATCCCAGAATTGTTATCTAGGACAAAGTAGGTGTCTACTGCATTGCCTGTCAATAAGGACCATGCAAGTAGCATCTTATGTCTTTAACCCACTGACCTGCATTAGCAACCTACTGAAGCAGAATGAGGACATGCTTCTGGTTGGACCTTAGGGACAAACTTGAATATTTCAGGGTTGGGACCGACAACAGGTGCTGCAGTTTGAGCAGGACTAGCAGCATCTTGATTAGAAGCTTCTAGAATTGCAGATGTTCCGGGAAAGCTTGCTGTAGCCAATGCCCTATGTGCTTCCCATTGCTCCCTCATTACAATATGTGTATAGCAACAATTACATAGCTAAAGAGAAAGTTATTTTTTGTTCAAGACAGGAAGGGATTTGGATGCCCTAAAATAATTCTGGCATATTTAGCTCCTTCTATCTTTCTCTTTCTCACACTCTCTCTCCTTAAAATGCTTCTTCCCCTTTCATCTTTCGCTGATAAAATCTGAGTTCCAGTCTTCTTCAGGCTTGCTGTTTGTAAAGGTTAAGTCACCCAGGGAACAGGAAGATAACCATGTGCTTTAGGTGACCAGTCACACAACTGGAATCGCTTCAATTCATGCTCATAGCAAACAGTTTGTGCAAACATTGCAGCACAGATACATTGTTCAAAGTATTGCTCAAGCAATGTCAAATATGACACAAAAATTGGTCTGTTCACAGCCAATTCACAAATAAAAAAGGCTAAATTCAGTAGATAAATTGTTCACAGTAAATGACTAGCTAAATTCTCAAGAATAGATGAAAACAGAAATATGAAATGGTCCACAATCAGCCCTGATGTAACTGGTATATAGCTCCGTTGACTTATGTGACTTCATCAGCTTACCTTAGGACTGAATCTGACTCCATAACCCTATCACTTTTATTCTCTTTTTCATTCTCTATTTTGAAAGTATTAATAGCTCAGGTGGATGGTGCTGCTTGCTACTTTGACTGTCAGAGTTCTTTCCTTTGCACTGATACAGGGTTGCCAAATGAACTTCTTGAAATCAGCCTAAATAACAGCTTAAATATAATGGCTGTTGGCTGGATGATCTACTGAGTCACTAATCTCATCAGTCAGTTCAGCAAGAGCTCTTGGAGAGCAAAAGCGCTCTCTAGAAGCCAAAGCAGAGAGAGAATTAGCGCTACCAAATAGTGGGTTAATATGTTCAATCCTACTGCACATTGAACAAAATGCTACCTTCTCTCCCAGTCCTCTAAAAAGGTCTGGGAATCCTTCTTATTTACCATATTTTTCCCCCATGTCTTCAGGTCAGTGCAGACTAGAAAACAATGAGCAGGTTTAAAAGCCACCCAAAGTAGGAGCTACTAAAATGCTGGAGGTGCTGGTGATATAATCTGTGGTTCTTGGAAAAGGTATGGAAATTATTGGAGATCTGTACTTACTCCTTGAACCCAGAGCTGAGTGAATTATTCATAGCAAATAAGCAATAAGTTTAGTGCCTCTTTCTGTTCATAAATTGTTTGTGAGCAGATCCTTGAGTTTACACAGATTTTTGATGGTTTTTTTTTAACCTTGAATGATTGTATGAGGCATTTGTTGTTAATATTCCATATCTAATCTTCACATTGGGAGCTGTATTGGTTAGCTCTGATTTGTCAGCTAGATGGTATTCATTTTTTTATCTGACTAGAAGAGCATAAAAGTCTCATGATCAAGAGGACTGCATGGAGAAGCAGGATTAGCAAACATTAAAACATTCTAAAACTTTTCCAGTCTGGGTCACGTGAGTGTTGCTCAAGGAATCATTTTTTTAAAAAATAGGTTAATGGAAGATTTATTTCCTGGGTGTAGAGTTTGAATTTAATTTCCTCTCACCAGTTGCATGGGAGGCCTAATTGTGAAGGTGCAGTCAGAGTCTTGTCTGACTTTTCCTGTTCTAAGTGAGGTGGTTTGGAAAGTCAGTTCCCTGATGTGTAAGGAATGGATACTGTTTAATAATATATATCACTTTTGCTGTGGATACTTGAGAGTGCAAGATCAAAATTTGCTTTCATTGAGCATTCATGAAAGCGAAACTTGATCACAGTCTTTCACAGAATGCAAAAAGAATGAGCCCTGTGGAAACAAATTCTTTTTAAATGAGTGAACATTTGGACAATATTTGTGTATCTACTCCGCTCTACTTTAAGAGCTGATTAAGAGACAGAGATGGAAAAGAGGAAGCATTCTTGAAGGAAAGCTCTATATTTTCCTCCATAAATTTTGCTAATGAAAAGTTGGTCTATTTTCTCTCTCTTTACTCTTGGTTTAGGCTGTAACAAGTTATGCAGCTGCTTCTGATTTTATTTGGAATGTCTACTCGTTAAGACCATGTTTTATGTCTAACTTCCCTCTTTCCATTTGTACCAGCGTGTATGGTGCTTTTTCAACCGTGCTTATACTTTGCTCTGCTTTCCTGTGTTAAGTTGTAAGGGTGTTTATCTTACAGATTATGTGATGTATCTTTCTCTGTTAATCTTTTTGAGTCTTTCCTTTGAAATAGTGTTTTAAAATTAGTTTGGTATCTATAAGGCACCATCTATACATTTAGGAACAATGGAGACATTCTGAATTGTTGTATGGGGGAATCAGTCATGTAGCGAACCAGTGGGTATAAACGTCTGTGAAGGAATTAGAATTTTGCCCTTGGAAATCAGTTGGCATTGTGTACATTAATCTTGGGGCAGAATTTGTTCTTCAGATTAGCTAGTTCTAGGTACCAAAGTTGAGGCAACAGAAAAAGAAGAAATTAAAAAATATTCATAGTCAAGACTGCAGTAGAGGAGGACAGAAAGAGGATACCTGCAGTGGATGAGGCAATAAAACAGGGAACCATGAAGAGTAAGACACAGAAAATATATGCACTACAGTGGATTCAGGTAGCTACAGGGCACGTTTAAACAATGTAAACTAGAAAGCATGATAAATAATAGGAGTTGGTGGCTGTTGTATGGGTAGGTGGCTGCTCTTCTCATTCATATTTAACTGAAAGAGTAGGAAGAATTTTGTCAGGGCAGATTTTTTGGTTCTTCAAAGGCTTGCTATGGTATTTTATCTGGAATGATGTGGTAGAAGTTGCATTTTATATTAACTTCCCATTTGGGCTGAGAGATGACACTTTGTTCCTTGCATGCTTTGTGAGCGTACATTTCATTACACAATATACATGACATGACTAAATGACAAAGTCCCTGGTGAATATTTAAAGTGGTACACACTCCAGGGCTGCGGTAAACAGGGTAAATTACAAATTCATGGACTGGTGAATATGGCCAATTCAGCGATAAATGAATAGTTCATCTTAATAGACAGTACGTTCTGCGGAAAGGACACAGGCAATAGGACAGTGATTTATTTTTTGAGGGCTAAGGTTAAAAGCATTCAAGGAAAGGGTATATAGATTTATTTAAAGTACAAGGCAAGAGTCTATGCATTTAGAAGGACTTATACATGACACAGGAAAAAGGCTAGTGGTTTGAAAGATGATTTTGCTGATATCTTCTACAGATACTGAAGAAAGGGGATGAGAATGATACTCTTAGGTTAATTACAGGGCACTGTGATGAAACAGCAGAATTTTTTTAAGCAAGTGATTGATTATTCAAAGAGCTCTGTCATGTAATTGAGGCCTAAACTTTCATAATTTCCTGTGGAGTCTAAATATTTGTTTTAAACATCCAGACACCAATTACCTTTCTCTATCACCTGCCCATCACAACAATTTATGACATGACAATATTTTTTACATATAGAACAACAGCCTTCTTCCCAAAGTTTTCTGATCACTTTGGAAAACACCATGGGCAATGAAAGAGAGCCATTTGGGGCTTTTGCTCCATAAAAAATAAAGAGAAGAGAAGACCTGTAAGTTCTGCCAAAGTTGCCAAGTGGAAAAACACCTCTCCTTCACCTCCCCAGAAATAAAAAAAAAAAAAATTTTAAGCTTTTGCTTATCCTACTGGCCAAGTACATGTAAGATTTCCATCAACTCTGATGCACGGTTGATTTGTAAAACAGTATTCTAAATGAAAAAAAGAGAAAAATAAAACTCAAACCCCATAAAAGGAAATATTAGACAATAGCCCTAATTTATCCAAAAGGGTTAAAATTCATGATGTAAAATATCGAACTAGGCGCATTCTTCCAAACCCCACAAAAGATTGTTGGACAATGAAAACTTTACATTAGAGTTGAGTGTTTGTCCCTATATATTTTTGCTGTAATACTGCCATAGACTTCATGCTGGTTGGCCTTATGTGTTCTCACAGAACTCACTGAATGCAAAGATGCCATTGCAGGACTAGTGAGAGAGGCTTAGAAAGTCACAATCAGAATGGAAGAAATACAGAGGGACATCAGAATATCACAGTGAATGTGATAAAGTACATTTTTCTGCACTAGAAAGAAATAATGAGAATAATGAATTGCAAAGGAAAGGCCAATTCATAAAGAAATAGTCTAAGAAAAGTACTCTAAATAGAACTCTGCAAATAACTAACTGATTTTCCAGTTTGCTAATATTTCTGAAAAAAGTTTCAGGTCAATCCAAATCCAGAATTTCAGACTTTTTGGAAAATGAAAAATAAATCAGTTTGGATCAAACAAAATAACTTCTTTGTCCTAAAATACAATTTCTTTTTTTAGATTTGAGAATTTTTAAAATAAAAGCAAAGGAAATTTGGAAACAGCGCTAGATTTACAAGGGGATGTAGACATCACTCATGAAACTGAAGAAGTAGTGTTGTCTTTTATACCCAATAGCTCAATGGTTAGGGCACTTGCCTGGGATGTGGGACACCTATGTCTGATACCACATTCTTGAGCAGGGACTGGAACACAGTTTCTCTTCCTCCAGGCCAGAGAGTCATTCTCACTCAGTTTGGCCCAATGAGTATTTAAATTATTAAACAAACTGGAACAGATTCAAGGGGGGGGGGGGGAATTCACCTCACACTACCTCATAGCCTGGCATTCTCCTGCAACGTGGGAATCCTCCTTGTTCCACAGCAAGGATTCAAACTGGGCCTACCACATGTCAGGTAAGTGTCCTACTCACTGGACTCCTGGGGATAAGGGAACGTACCTTCTTCTCTTCTGTTTTATGAATGGTGCCTAAATCCCCTTGTGAATCTAACCTGAAAAAAAATCAAAATGTTGAATTTTTAAAATGTTGAAATGAACCGTTTTGACATCTCAAATTTCTTTTTATAGATGTGCGGGATTTGCTTTTGTTTTGTGTGTGTTTACTGAAACAATTCCCTGAAATTGACCCAGATTTTGAAATATTTCAAACTGAATCTGCATTTTTTTGGTGAAAAGTTACAGATGAAAACTTTTGCCCTGCTCTAACTGCAAATTCCATTGTTTTTGTACAAATTTAGCAGGGTATTTGGAGACAGAAAACAGTAGAACTGTAGCCATATGTGTTCAGGCAAAAATATCTTAATTATTGTACTTTAGCCAAGACTTGGCTCAGGAATCTGAATAGGATACAAAAACACCAGAGTGAAAGGTGGGTGAAGCAATGTTAAAAGAGAAACATATATATGTATCTTTAAAACGTAAGGATTTATATTCTGTATGCAGAGTGGCTTACCACAACAGAAGTAGTTTGGATGGAAGTGAACGACAGAAACTGTATTACAAATTATATTTTAAAGAAATGTATACGAACGACCAAAGCAGTGCAAAAACGACAGGTCAGGAAGTGTTTAGATGCATAAGAGGCTTGTAAAAAGGCAGATCATTAATCATAGTGACTTCAATTACCCTGACTAGAATAAGAATCATGAAAAGACTATGGAAGGTTATTTCTGGAGGCAAAATAGAGCTATTTCCTTCTAAACTTGCTGAGCAGTCAAGAAGGCCAGAGATGACTTCGGATCTATGCCCAAGAAAATAAAATATACATGATAAACGAGTTAAAAGTTGGTGAATATTTAATTCTTGTGATTATAGAGTAATAACATCAAATTTTAAGCACTCAAGAGACTATTCATAAAAATAGTACAAAAATATTGGACTTTAAAGTGGCAGACTACAAAGGAATACAAAATATACTGAAAAATATATAAAGGGAACTTGCTAAGATTACATTGCAAAGATATGAACTGCTTATAGAAAAAGGATGAAGTGTACTTTATACTGAAGTGAAAATACTGGAACAGACAGTACTGGATCAGAACCTAAGCCTGTGTAAATCCACCTACCTCAGTGGAGCTACACCGATTTACAGCATCTGAAGATCTGTCAATGTGTTTAGCTGAGATTAACAGAAGAATTAGACAAAGAAACCACTCTGAGAAGTCAAATATGTTGCTGTTGGAGGATCATATTAAAAAAGAAAGCAATAAAAAGCATATATAAAGCAGTTTTTTTCTGTGCTTCTGATTCCCGCTGCTTCTATATGTACTTCACCATTGCTTAAAAGCTACTGATAATAACCAATCTACATGTAGAAAATGTAAAGTACCATTGCCATGTACAGTATATACTGCTGGAAAGGCTACTATTAATTTTTAATATCCTATGTGTCTTTGCCAGCTAAAACAACAAGCTGGTTGAAAATAGTCTGTCTTGCAGTTCACAAAACATCAACAGTAGGAGGTCTTTAAGCTATTTAAAGAATTTCATGGACTTTGAAAGCCATTTCTTGCAGATCATGCTGTTTTTTCCTCCAGACACACTGAAATTATTTTGTAAAGGTTGACAAGTTCAAAACTTCTATCTCCAAAATCACAGTGTTAATGCTTCTGTAACACTTTGTAGAGATACTAGAGAGAGACTTCTGTTTGAGAACAGACCAAAAATGCTTAACATGCTGCAATATATAAAACAGAGAATGTGCCCTAATACCATATTGCAGAGTGTTGAGGTCCCCTGAGAACTTGAGTAGCAATATAGATGATCACAAATTTGTGCTTTCCTTGGAAGGTTATAATTGCTTTTGAGACAGTGTCATTCAGAACAAACAAAAGAATGCCAGGTTTGATGGGGTAAAGATTCAAAGAAAACTAAAGAACCTGGAGTCATTTTCACTGGAAAAAAATAATAGACTTTATCATAAGCTAAATTAGAAAGTTGTAAGGCTGGTTGAAACTCAGATCTGTCTTTACATTTGTGAAGAGCAAAGGACGCAAGAGGCTATGATCCAAAATATGATGGCAACCAAACACAGAAAGAAGTTAGAAAAAATATATTTAATGTTATAGGCACCATACAAGTGCCTATCATGATGATATCTGCATTTTTATAGAACTATCATCCCTGTGGAATACATTGCTAAATAGGAGTCCATCATGGAGGTTACAAACCTCACATAGATTCAGGATAGGGAGACTTAAATTGGCCCTGGAGATGGACTCAAATGAAACCTGCCTGATGACATTTTCCAGAAAAATCAGCTCTGAGAGAGAGGATCTTCCTAATAAAGCTAATTACCTGGTCAGCAGGTAAAAGGAAATAAAATATAGGAAGAAAACTTCAGAGGAGACTACTCCTTCCATTCCTGTAACTAGCTGGGTCATGAGACACAGGCAGCTAATGAAAGAAAGTGCAGGTGGTTTTCCATCAGGAAAAGCCTTAGAGCTTGGCTTAACTTGCAAGTTAGACCTCACTAAAGCAGCGCCAGGTGCACTAACACCTGATGTGTCCAATATGCAGCACCTGGACTCTGCAGCTGGAGTGCTCTTGGTAATCTACCTGAGAAGCATAATGCTTGCTGCGCCCCAGCTGAAATGCCTTGGCATCAGTGTGAATGAGGTGTTGCATTACTTTGCTGCGATCTGCCTCCAGAAATGTCCCATAATTCCCTGAAGTCAAGTGGCCACTCTTTTCCTTGTTTTGAAATCAGCTACAGGTATGCAGATGTGCCCTTTCAAAGCTCTGTTTCTGACAGTCGGCATGCTTATCTGCTCCGGGACAAAGCAACCAGTACTGTGGAATGCTGCTTGCTGTGAATGTGTGAGAGAGAGAGGCAGGAGGAAAGGGGATCTGCTGCTGCCTGAACTTACAAGACAGGATGCTAACACACCCAGCCGCCCAAAACACCTACACACAACACACTCCCTGTCACATTCCACTCCTTCATTTGAGAAGCACGTTGCAGCCACTTGCATGCTGGGATGACTACCACAATGCACTGCTCTTTGTGACATTGCAAGAGCTGCTTATGTGGTCACACCAATGAGCTTACAGCTGACAGTGTAAACACATGGCCGTGTTTTCCCTGCTGCAGTCTCCGAAGGCTGGTTTAACTCACAGTGCTCTATATCTGCAAGTGTAGCCATTGTAGCCAAGTCTACAGTGGATAAGCAGGAGAGTCTGTCCAGGGTACAATGGGTACAATTTACAAAAGTACCTGTGTGACTTCAGAATAAGTGACTCAAAAGCGAGTCTCATTTTCCACTGACTTTCAAAGAGACTTTAGACTCAAAAGTAACTCGCTTTTGAAAATGGGATTGGCTCCTTATTCAGTTAGCCGCATTGGAAATTTTACTCAGTGTGTCAGTGAATGAAGACATAGGCAAAATAGATTTCAAATGGTTAGGGAATTATTTAAAAACCAATCAAAAAAAATCCAAACAAAATAACTCCAAAATACAGTGGATAGTGCTAATGGAAAAATTCAAGAGGAATGGTAAAACTGGCCAATTTTCCCATATAATAATTTCATGTACAGTTGTCACAACTAAAAAAAAATCTGATTTTGCCTTTGAGAAGCAGGAAATATTACTGCAGTATTTCACATGTTCCTTGAACTTAATATAGGGAATACTGTGTTTATACATAGGGTGACCAGACAGCAAGTATGAAAAATCAGGAGAGGGGTGGAAGAAATAGGCACCTATATAAGACAAAGCCCCAAATATCAGCACTGTCCCTACAAAATCAGGACATCTGGTCACTCTATTACTACAGTAATGTAAATTAGTTACAAGGCAAAATTGGAAAGATTTCAAGCATGATCACTATATTCTTCTATATAGAAGTTGTACTTGAGATACATTTGTATAAAATGTGCTATACAATTGTTTTGTTACCATTTACATAGTATGTAGAACATTATATAGAATCATTTCAACCTTCAAATGTTGGTACAATCATCAGTATTATTAACATTATTTAAACCAGTCTATCTTTTGCCTTCAGGCTTTAATAAAATTATAAGAATTTTCAGATCTAAAACTAAATAGGAATCAAACTAGTCCTTGAGAATTTCCATTCTTCATGAGCTGTCATGTTAATAAACTATGCAGTCAAGGAATACGAAAGGTCTAGGAGAACAAGTGACTATTTTGACTCATATATATAACAATGCCCTAAACAGAAAACAAAGAGTATTAATGACTCTTAATTAGACCATAACAACCAAATGAGCTCAATCATTGCATTTTGCATTAGCCTTCCCACCCAGCAACACTGTCTTAT
This sequence comes from Dermatemys mawii, assembly GCA_007922305.1. NCBI lineage: Eukaryota > Metazoa > Chordata > Testudines > Dermatemydidae > Dermatemys > Dermatemys mawii. The sequence goes on along the minus strand of ML677334.1, from coordinate 44,133,547 downwards.
TATACAGTGTCTTAGCCAACGCTCTGAAATATACATTTTTGACGGGGCTGTCTTATAAAATGGAGATGAGGAGAAGATATACTGTACATAGAGGAAAAAATCTTCAGGCAGAGAGCAAAATTGTATAAAGGGGAAGTACGGATGACATTTAGAATTATTAGTTGGATTGCCTTTTACAAATAAACACATAGCCTCCCTAGATACAGGTTTACATTTTGAATAGCATTTTCCTCTTTGAGGAAATAAAATTACACCAGTAGGTGAAAAGCCTAAAAGGAAATCAGACAGATTGCCATACTTCAGAATACTGTCTGTTGTAGAAAGAAAAAGTATACATCATATTTATTATCATCATAGGCTTAACAGAAATCGTAACTGCTGGCCTTAGAAAAAATAAAGTAACAACAATTGTCTTTGTGGCATTGCTCCACATAAATTGCTATGGGACTGAATTACTAGAGAGAAGGAGAAATGGTATACAATACATAAACCTCTGCAATGTGATACCAAGCTAGCATGCCATTCCTTAGTTTTTCAACCAAGCAGAATATTAACCTGAATGTTTTCAAGGTAAATAAGGAACATACATCCCAGGTTGAAAAAGAGACTGGGAACCCCAAGTATTCAAAATTTAGAATTACAGAGCATATTGGTTTGTATTCTCTTTTTAAATTACTTTGGGAAAATTGTAAAAAATGCACAAATAGTTTTTAAAGTGTCACATGTATTACATTTATTATCTATATTACATATTTGTTACTATAATCAGTCTGAACCAAAAATATGTATTGTTTCCTAATCTAGAATGTTATTTGACTATGGACAGCAAAAGGAAGAGAATGATGGGAACAGAAATTGAGTTTGCTGTGCAGTTGCTTCCAGGCATTCAACTGGGTGGGCACAAGCTCAAAGTTAGGTGGATTTTGGGATGTTGTGGGTCCCCTGAAACACAAAGATAGCTTGGCGATTTAGAACAACCAATCAACATTTTCAAAAATAAAGTTAGGTTCCTAAAATCTCTCTCTAGAAGCCTTCATAAATTGAGATGAATGCTTATTCTGCAATCTGAATCAATGAGAAATGCTATGTGCTCAGCACCTCTGCAGATCTGATCACATCTGAAGACATTTATTTTTGAAAATACAGAATCTAGAGCTGGAAACAGTCTATTATGTCAACAAGTCCATCTCCCTGCCAACACAGAATTGTTCAATGCAACCTAAGAACCTGTTTTGTTTTGTATGCCAAGATGAAGTGTTATACTTCGTATGTCAATGGCATACATGAGCAATAATAAATTACTATGTCTAAGTTTTAAAGCCTTGACATTCCTTGGGTATGTCTTCACTACCCGCCGGATCGGTGGGTAGCAATCAATCTTTTGGCGACTGATTTCTCGTGTCTCGTTAAAATGTGAGAAATTGATCGCCAAGGGCACCACTGTTGACTCTGTAACTCCAGCTCGCCGCGAGGAGCAAGCTGGAGTCAACGGGGGAGCACGCCGCCGCCCACCGCTGCCATGAGGACGGCAGGTAAGTCGGCTGAAGATACGCCAACTTCAGCTACATTATTTACGTAGCTGAAATTGCTTATCTACAGTCGATTCCCCCCCAGTGAAGACTAGCCCCTTGTTAATACTGTAATAGATATGCTCAGCTGATGCTTCTAGAATGGAAGGATTTCCTTTTAGTGCTCCTAGCCATCTCATAGTGGGTGGACAACGGCACTGCACTGTTCGCGCCTCACAGACACCCATGCACTGCTTTTGATCATTATCATATTGGAGTGAGCTTTTGTTAAAAAGTCTTGTTTAAAATTACTAGAAGCATCTTTACTTTTGATTCACACTTTTCTAATGTATGTTGGAATTAAGACATGAAACACCACAGAATTTCTCATACTCAGACTCCCTTTTTATATTCTGTTCTCAGTCTGGGGACATCCATTTTCACTCTCCTCAATGAGCATATTTCCAGCCCTGGCACAAACATGTCATTTTACCACTACTTGCAGGTTTTGTATTGGACTTAGTCAATTGGGCCCAAATGATGAGGGCTCTGCAGAGAGAATGTGAAAAACACAAAGAACAGTACAACCAGCTACAGGGAAAGCATATTTTGATTTTTTGGCTTTAATTTCAATCTTACTTTTTCATGCCTCAAACCAAATTTGCAGCCAGAGTTTGTTAAATGTTTTTGCTTTTTCAAAATGAGATATTTTGAAGCATCTGAACAGTTGTATGTACTGTACAGGATTACACTTAAAAATTTTAGACATTTGGAATTAGAAAAAAGTTAATTTCTTAACAAAATGTCAAGAGGTATTTACTCAAACTCTATATCTTTCACAATGTTTTAATATTAGAGTTGATGCATTCTAAGAATTTATATTCATCAGGGTTTCTAAGTCAGTACATTTTCTATTGGAACTAGTTGATTTTTTTTTTTGGTAAATTTATATACAAATCTTCTGATAGTTCTTAATGCTAAATAAAAATACAGCCAGATCTTCCCTAGAAACTGTTGCCAGTATAACAATGATGTCTCTTACAAGAGTATTATTTTGGTGACATTTCTATTCTGGCAAAAACCTTAGGGTAAACAGTTATACCAGCAAAACGTTCTATTATTGGTATAATTTATTTCACTTCGTGAACCACTATAAGGTATACCAACAAAAGCACTTGTTGCCTGCGTCAGGTGTGTCTCCTCTAGGAGCATAGCTATATATCAATCTTATTTTGGTGTAGGCGAGCCTTACATCACATATGGATTGAATGTGAAAAGACCAAACCATAAAGATGATTATGTACTTTAGAAAACTAAAATGTGACAGAAAAACTGGGAGAAAAGTAAAGAAGGAAACTGAAAAAATGAAGAAGTTCTAAATTAATGAGAAAAGAGAGGAAAATATTCTTGAGAGACTCAGTTTTATAGGTACACTATAATATTTAATCTTCTGAGAAAGCTAAAGAATAATGATAGTTTTATGGACAAAATAATGTTATAATTATATCACAGATTGTGACTGGAAGAGCCATTGTTTTCTACACCACATCAATGAAGAGCATTCAGAAGTTATAGTCCAGAGAGTTTCAGGAATGGTTTTTTATATTTAATTATATGTTTTAATCCAGTCCACACCAAATGGTCAAATTTGGTTAGGAAACAGTTAATTGAGAATGGAGTTTGTTCTGCATTTTCTACACTTTTGTGTCTGACCTCTTACAGCTATCCTTATCCCTACTCATAAACAGCCCTGAGTTATCATATTTAACCTACATCGATCTACTAAAGAAGCAGTCATGGATCAAGCATAGTGGAATAGCTACACCCAGGCTTATTTATTAATATCTCTTCTAATTAATAAGCAACCAGGCCCATATACTCTTAAAAAGACTAGAGGCAGAGTCTGAGGCATGATTGTGTCTGAAGATCATTTTCTCTTAACTATATACAAGGTAGAATGTGATATTAAGATTTTTTCCAAAAACTGTACTCTGAGCTTTGGTCTGGATTGTGACTCTGCCTGGCTATGAATAAAGTTTAAAGATACACTGTGGACAACCTCAGTATGCTGCACAACTCATACGTAAAGAGCAAAGTTCACAATTCTGTAGAATTCTTTTGTAAATTGGTTTTATAAATGTATGCCTTATATTTGTCTTCCCTTTGTTCTTGTCTCTTTTAGACTAGGGAACAGTCCAAGGTTTCATGTTTGTATTACTTTCAGATAGCAAGTCATGAAAATGGAGTTGCTCTCTCATTGACGTATTAAGCAGTCACATAACTGTAATAAGAAAGTGTTTAAAAAATTTATCATTTGCCAACAAAAGTGACATGTCGTACATAACAATGTATATCAAAGAAAGCACTTTTAAATTTGCCTGCTGATTATTTACACAAATTAAAGGGAAATACCTATGTATTAAATTATTAATCTTATTAAAATATATATTAGTTGTAGTTAACTCTTACTGCATCACCAACTCACTACGTAATTATCCATTTAACAATCATTGTTTCAAAAAGAGAAACCTCCCTGAATATTTGGAGTTCATGCTTGTCTCTCTTTGGTAGTGCTCTATGCAGGCGGCATACCATCAGTGTCTCAGGCCAATAGTAAGCTGGAATTATCTTATACAAAAATTGTGTAATACTTTACCCCTACTGTCCAGGAGTTTGTCAGATCTCACAATTCAGGTAGAGTAGGCCTGATTAGTACATGAATGGGAAACCTTCCAAGAAAACTCAGAGGCAACAGGAAGTAATCTTAACCCTACACCTTAGACCCATACCATGACCTGAGTTTGGGAAAACCATTTTTTTTTATGAAAAGTGTCTTTAGAGGTAGAGAATTTTCATTTTTCATCAAAACCAGAATGCTCAAAAACTGGAAAATTTTAGCCAAAAACCCAACCAAAACTAAACCAAACCAAACAAAACTCACCTGGAAATGCTCTCATGGTGCCATAGAGGAGTTGTCATTTAGTTGATTCATGTCCCCATTCAGTTCTGTGGGCCTGCTTACCAGCTGGCGTACATCTTCCACGATGTACCAGAAACAGGGACTCCCATTATACACCTCCACACCTCTCCAACAAGGGAGACTATCTCCCGTGATATGTAGTATCACCAGGGAGCCTGGAATATACAGGAGAATGGGAACATGAGGCATCGTGATTTACAAATCAAAAAATTTTGGTTGCCAACTGAAATGCTTTGGGTTTTGGCTGAAATATTTCAGTTCTCAAATTTCCATGGGAAGAGGAGGAGAATAAAATTTTCTGTGGGATACCCACCCCGTTACATACCCATGCAATGTCTCTGTCACACACATACTTTTTGACCATCTATATATAATACTCCTCCCTCTTTTTCCCCACCCTGTGTTTTCTTTGTTGCTATCTTCATGGAACTTGGAGGGAGAAGTACAGCTTGCAGGAGGAAATAGATTTTGGAAGAGGCACCAGGAAGCTAATCTGTAGGCAGTTAGAATGCTAACTGCAGTTGCAGCATATTTGTATATGTGTCTCTTAATAAACAGCCTGGTCAGTTTTAGTACATGAAGTCCTCTTAATGGTATTATCCAGTACATGGTACATACACATTCTTGTTTTATGTATGGTTCAGTTGTGCAAGACGTTGACTACTCTGGCCCTGACCCAGCAAAGCTTAACTTTAATATATGCTTAACTTTAAACATGAAAGTCCCAGTTCAGTCAAACTACTCATGAGCTTGAGTGCTTTGCTGTATCAGGACCAGAGAACTCAGCAGCACTTGCCTGAGAGAGGTCTTAGAGTACAAGTTCTTTGGGAAAAGGATTGTCTCTTACAATGTGTTTGTACGGCATCTAATACAATGAGGCTGCAATCTTATTTGTGGCCCCTAAGGTGCTATCATACTACTATCAGAGATGGTTGGAAAAAATCAGATGAAACAGTGTTTTGATGGAATTTGCCGATTTGACAAAAGTGAACATTCTGTGAAGATGGTTCAGTTTCACCAAAGTGTTAACAGATCTCAGGCTCATAGGTAGATTTCCTGCCAGCTCTCCCACCAAGCTCCTCGGCAGCTTGTCTGACAGTCAGCTTGGGAGCTTGGACTTCTAGTCCAGGGGCAGGCAACCTATGGCATGGGTGCCAAAGGCGGCTCGAGAGCTGATTTTTAGTGGCACTCACACTGCCTGGGTCCTGGCCACCAGTCTTGGGGGCTCTACATTTTAATTTAATTTTAAATTAAGCTTCTTAAACATTTTAAAAACTGTATTTACTTTACATACAACAATAGTTTAGTTATATATTATAGACATAGAAAGAGACCTTCTAAAAATGTTAAAATGGATCACCGACATGCAAAACCTTAAATTAGAGTGAATAAATGAAGACTCGGCACACCATTTCTGAAAGGTTGCTGACCCCTGTTCTAGTCTCTATAGCCCTAGAGCAGCAAGATAGGCAGAATGTCCCAGGCTTCTAGGGTCCATTGTCCTGGGAAGTTCTGGAGCAGTTTTGGGTTGCACTCATCTCTGAACATAAGCACTATTTGTCTGCCAGTCTAGAAAATGTCAGTATCTCAGGAATAAACAGTCAAAAATCTCTTCCAATCCCATTATTAATAATTTCTGTTAATTAAATAAATGCCTAGATTTTTTTTAAAAAGTGATTGACGGTTACTTTTGTAACGCAATGTACTAGCACTCTATTAATGTTTGTTGAGACATCCACTGCATCATGAGTGAATTTAGGCATCATGGCCAAGTTAAAAAAATATGATCTGAAATTGTCATTCAGCATGTCTCCTGTCCCAGAACTCAGTATGCACTGCACATCATACATTAAGGGATAAGAGTTGTTACAACAACTCCTTCATTCTGACACATGATGTTTTATTATGTAGGATGTATGCTGAATATAAGAACAGAGGAAAGGTCAAGAAATACACCAAGCTGCAAGTAATCACACATTTCTTAAACATTTTCTACATAGCTTGAAAGATGCTGACTTCAGAAGAAAATTACAGACCACAAAATTATCTGGTACTTTTCTTTCTAACTGGGAAACACATTAAGGACAATTTTAAAAAAATAGTTTGCATGTGTAAACCTGAAAATACGTTAAAAGAACATTAAGGTCACAAAATCAAGCACTCACAAGTTAGGAAATGCCAGAATTAAGGTTGCTTGCGAGAATTTGGCATAATGCATATGCACAAGGGAATTGAATTAAAGTATTTAATCATAGGATTATATACTATTTTCTCCACAGGATCTCTATCTAATTGAGTACACAAGATGAACCTACTCCTGGAGTGAATCGGGGTTGTGTAGTAAAGGAGGCTGTTGTCTGTGGGATCCCCTGATCCATTTGTTGCACAAGTTGGAAGGTGTGCAGTGAATGTGGCAAGGGACAGTAGGCAAGTAAAGGAGGTCACAGTCCTATAGGAGTAACCCTAAACACTCTTTTATCAATTACTGTATCATTAGACACATCCAGGAGTCATCCATTGCTGAAAGAATTCTATCAGCAGGTGCACCAATGCTCATTAATGAGAACACAGATTCAGTGGAGAATCTTTTTTTGTTTAGCTCTGTATGAAGCATTATTATTTTCTATTTAAGTTATTCACAACTGCCACACATCATTCATTAAATGATCTCTGTGCATCTTACCAGCCTTGCAGCTTCAGATCAATCACATGCAGGCACACTGCTTGGCATCAAGTTTATCAGACATTTTTCATCAATTATTTTCACTTCAGATGGTCCAAACTTGTTACTAATTCCACAGTTTTCAGTTTTAGTCATGATGGAATATATGTCAACAAAGAATAAACTAGAGCATGACTGACTGACTGACATGAAAGCAACAATAGAGTCCAACAGTTCAAGCTATTAAAGGTGTTCCTTCAAATGAAATCAGATCGCTACTGTAGTTTCTATTTTATACAAAAATGGACCAATGCAACTATGTTTTGGAGTTTAGTTTTAGTTTTCCTTATTCATCAGTCATCCAGTTTTGGTTTTAGATTCAAAGGCTCTGAATCTTCATAGATAGATACTATATAAGGGCATCAAACCTCAAAATATAGCTTTAGACATGAGGATGTGCTTTTAGAAAGGGTACACACTGAAAAGATTGTTGGCTGTTCAGAATAGGCAATGTGATTTAATCCATGTTTGTATAAATCCATATTTGTGCAAATGCATCATCTAAATGTCTATAGCCCCCCCGCCAAAATTAAAGATACCTTCTTAAGCAGAAGACCTAACGGAGGGCAACAGCGGAAAAACTGCTTGCATTTCTATGGGGATGGCTTGAATTTAAAGCTGAGCAGAAAGTTGTTTTTTTTTCCCCTGTGGGAAAATTTCAACTTCTCAGCATAAAGCAGAAAACAAAACAAAAAACTGAAATGCTGCCACAATGCCTCATAGGAGTTGTATTTTGGGTGCCTTGTTTCCCATTCTCTTTGGGATTCACAACATCTTCCATGATCAGTCAGCATTTCCCCTCATGCTCAGCTGCCATGGTGCATCATAGGAGATGCAGGGTGTCTGGAGAGTCCAGCCCATAGAAGGAATGGAAGCATGAAACTCCCGAACTACTATTCCCAGGCGGTATGATGGTGGCATTTCTGAATAATTTATTCTGGTTTTCAGTTCAATTTTTATTTTTGTGTATTTAGTTTTTCTGATGAAAAAATTGAACATTTTCCATGGAAAGCAGACATTTTTTGGTGTGTAAAATCATTTGGTCAAACAATTTTCTGTTGAAAAATAGTTTAAATGGAAAATATTTGACCAGCCCTAGCTAAATTCCTTCTGGAGTGCCAGGAGCCTTGCTGGCACTATGTAGGGTGATCTGTGCAAGCTTTAATGAATATAATCCATAAGATTTCCCACATAGAAAACAACAGTATTGTAAAGACTTCTTAAAGGTCCTGAAGTATTGGAGTTTAGGAATCACATCCTCAACCTCTAATAGGGAACTCTAGGGGAATTACCAGAAGGACCCATTGGTCCCATGGACCGCTTGGTGTAGAGTACTTGTTGAGGATGACAGGGGATGAGGCCAAAGTGCTGCATTACTCTTGCAACTGTGTCATGAAATGGTCTCCAGAGGTCCATTACCACTTGGCATCAGCTAGAAGACCCTCAAGGCAGCTGTTAGGCTATATCTACACAATAGGTGCAACAGTTATGTCGGTACTGTGTAGATATTTCATAAAAAAATCAATGGAAGGGGTTGTCCACCAATGTAATTAATCTACTTCTCTAAGAGGCTGTAGGTAGGAGGAGCTACAGTGGGGGTTAGGTAGATCTAACTCGGGTGTTCTGGGGACAACATTTTTCACAGGTCAATCTAATCTTTAAGTGTAGACCAGACCTAATTTATGCTAGGACTAACCTCTTTAAAAATTAAACTCTTATTTTGCATTCACAAAACACTGATTTTTTCCCTAGTGATGATGCAAGTTATACAGGTTCCCATGATCTTAATATATTAGACACTGCAGTTGAGAATGAGAGACAGTCCACATTTTTCAACCTACACTGTCCTAAGAAACTCAAGACCAAGGTGTGGTCTTTTTTTTCCTTTTAAAAATTTCATATATCATTCGGTTAACACCTGGTAAATGAGCTGCATCAATGGCATAAGCCATTTATCCCATTAAAACAGTTGTGGAAATAAGGGTTAAAGGATTTGATTTTAGGCCTATAAGTCATGTCAAGACAGAGCACAGTAAGGCTAACTCTCAACTGTCATAATGCGAGATTTGGAAAACAGGCTGTCTGTCTACAGCGAGGGGGAAACACAGAATAGAGTTAGTATGACCTAGCCTTGAAGATAAGGATGTTTAAGAACGGAAATGTGAAACTACTGGGATGAGCAGGACATAATATAAACAGAATGTAGATTGTTATTAATTAGTGTACGTCATTAAAGGGTATAAATATTTGTATGATTTTACTTGTACTTTGAAGAGAAATTGAGGCAGAGAGAGATGCTCTTTCTCTGCTAACTGTATTTCTTCCCTGGAAATTGCCTGCTGAATAAAGCTGTCTCTGACTTGTTGTACCCAACCTCAGAGTGAGGACTCAGTTTTTCTTCCACACTGTTCTTGTTGTATAGTTCACCATCCTCATGTATAGAGAGACATGTGGGAAATCCACATAGAGCTGGGTGGCTTGAATAATTTGATCCCAGTTGAAGTTTAGGAAACACTCTGTTTAGAAGGACTGGCCAAACTACAAAGAAATACTCTTGCCAGTAGAGCTGGAAGACAGATTACCTAAATAAAGGAAGTTATTTGTCTCAACCGCTCCCCACTCCACACTTTATCTGGAAGAAAATGGCAATCAGTGGTTCTAATAATGAAATTCTGGACATCCTGACACTCTAGAAGTCTTTATAGGAATTGGAGCAAATGCTAGAGTTCTAAGAGTTTATCAACACAGGTGTGATCATGATTCCAATGGACCACACTGAGAATCACCCATCAGTGCTAAATTGTTTCCTACATCTGTTTTTTCCTCCATGTTCACATCTACTTTAAATGATTCGAACAGTCGAGTTTCCACCACTTCCCTTGGAAACTACTCCATAGTTTAATAGGCCTATTTTTCAAATGTGTTATGTAATCAAAAGCAAGGTGAAACATGAATCCATAGATGTCATAGCACTATAGATTGCAGATTTTGTATCTGATACAAAGCTCATTGAAGTAAACAGTATTTTTTTCTAAGACTTTTGGTTGAGGTTTTTTGTTAACATTTGTTCTGCATTATGGAGGTTATGAAATCAGATATTATTTATTCTGAATTTTTTATAAGAACCAGATGATCGATCTCACTAGCTGTATTATATGGCCAATTCTAAAATGCAAAACGCTTGTCAAATATAAATTAATGTGGCTGCTGCATTAATTCAAGTCTGTTTTGTTTAAGCAAAAATGCTTGCCCTTTACAAAACCAATGTTGCAAACCAATTCCTTTAGAATAGGTCTGCTGTTTATACTTAATGTTTTCTGTACTGCTGAGGAACTCAGAAAGGCTACACAAGGCATAGAGGTGCATTAAAAAAATCATTAAGGATCAGAGTTTCCAATTACTAAGTCACACTCACTTGACAATAAGTTGATACAAATGAGGCAAGGCTGGGCAGTTTTATTTTTAGACTGAGAGTTTCAGATAAACAAGAACAAGATGAAGGTCTGAAGTTATCGAGTATAGACATGTCCATTCTGTCAGGCATGTGGTTTCACAGCTACAGCAATGTCACTGAAATTCTAAACCATATTATGACCCAAATTCAGGAAAGCATTCCTATTCAATAGGGGCTAAGAATATGCCTTAATCCTACTGACGTCAATGGGATTTCTGAACATGCTTTAGTCCTTTCCTAAAGTGGGCACTACATGCATATTAAGTCAGATCCTCCAATCTTTAACCAGGCAAAACTCCCATTGAAATTGGTGAGAATTTTTACTAACACTCAAGACAGCAGATTTTTTTGTTCATTGTGCATACAGAATAATTAAGATTAATATTTACAATAATAATATCATAATACATTAATATTCATTTATGGAATCCATGCTTGAAGACATGTTTATACAAATAAGTAACAACAAAATTTCAAACAAAAACAATTTATATAAAGCAAAACCCCAAGGGATAATAAAGGCCCTAATCCAGCTCTCGGCAAAATCAATGTCAAACCTGCTCCTGAATTCAGTGGGAATAGGATTATCAGGCTCCAAAAAACAACTCCTTCCTCAGACAACAAAGCTGAAAAGGGAAACAAAAGTATTTCACACTTTCCCAATGTTTGTCTAACACAGGGATCGGCAATCTTGGCACGCGGGACCACAGGGTAAGTATCCTTAGTGGGCCCCGCAGGTTTGTTTACTTGCCAGTTTGCCGACTGAAGCTCCAACTGGCCGCGGTTCGCTGTCCCAGTCCAATGGGGGCTGCGGGAAGAGACGCGGTGCTGTGTGTAGTATGTGTGTTGGATGCCAATAGAAGAGCTTTCTGTTAGCTCTTTGTATTAACAACTCTAACTGCTATTTGCCATGTATTAGCTCAACTTAGTCTCTACTGGTTCTTTGTTTCCAGATCTTGTTTGGTACCTTCAAAAATGGGAAGAGAGGGTTAGAAAATAAATATGTTAGAGATGAATAGCCACATCTTTCATAAATCTGTTTTTTAATTACAAATGAGCTCAATATACTAATGCATTTTACTTTAATTACATTTTTTGATGACCTTCTCAGAGCTCAAAGCTATTTCTCTTTATTTAATGACATGTGTGTGTTTTGGGAGTATCTGTTGCTAAGTGATTTCTAGTAAGCTAATGAAGCAAACTAATGAAGTGTTAAGTAATACTTTACAGTGTTTTTGTGGAATGATATTGCTGGACCAACAAGATACCTGTTTTGAGTTTGCCACATTTTCAAAGCGTGAGTCTTTTATAAAAGTATGTTTGGCCAACCTTTTAAAAGAGCCAACAAAACCCATTTTACTTATTCAGATCCAACTTTTTAATTACATAATATATTACAGCATGTCAGTATAGAGATACATGGATGAAGTATAATGCCATTCCGTCTGTTAAATAGTGCTGAACATGATTAACATACAAGGTAATGCAGGTTCACATCATTCTGCCCACATTACTAATACTTTTCTTGACCAGCTAAGATACTGTCAGTTTTTCATCAAACCATTTTCAAAAAAAGGTTGAAAACAACTCAATCCATAAAAAATATATTACCTGCTAATGAAAATCTCCAAACACTATCTGACATCAATACTGTCCCTTACCACTATCTAGCAGAGAAGCTCTGAGTGCACTTGCAATGGATATGTGTACTAGGTGTATTCGAGTTGCAGAGATTGAACTTCTCCCTTTTGGGGGCAGAGCCTCAGCTGATGCAAATTGTCATAGCATTAAGACTGGTTCAGGTTCTACCCTTTGATTTTGACAAGGCTACATTGTATTTTGATAGGTATGCATACATGTGTAAAGTGTCATAAATGTAAATAATAAGACTGCTAAGACTTGCTTATCACATTTCAACATAATAAGTGGGTGTCTTTAGTGCTGTCAAAGGAGCACATAGCAAAAACATCTAGTAGTCTAAAACAAAACCATTTTAAAGGTTTTTATAAATATAGCCTTTCCCCAGTCCATTAAAAGAATCTGTCTTTTGTCAAATTAATTCTTTCCTCTCTCTAAAAATGCATTTGGAAAAAAAACTGGGACATCTACAAGAGAGGAAGAAATCCAACTTCTTCCAAACTTTAAAGTATATTAATATTGGATTATCACTAAATTGTCCAAAATAAAAAAATGCATACTTTCTGTTAGAAGTTAAAATGGTATAGGAAATACACAAAGGGAAATAATAAGTGTTTTGTGCTTCTAAATTCAGTGGAACTATTCACATGATTAAAGTTATTCTGTGACTGCATTTTTACACGAGTAGGCTCTTAACACGTATCAGATTAGACAACCTTAGAATAGAGTTTGTTTGTGATTCTGATTCCTGCTGTTGAAGACTTCAGGAAAACATACTGGAAGTCCTTTAGGATATAGGATATTATCTTTCAGCTGGGAGGGTAGATGGATTAATAAAGGAATTATAAAGCTTCTGGCTACTTTCAAGCCATATTGTAGTGAAAGAATGAATAAGTAGGGGCCTGGTGTAACTGCTGGAGGACTGAATCTTGAGAGGGCTAGCAAGAATAAACAAATTGATATTTCACCCAAGAGGGCCAAAGCTGAGAAAAATAGCTTCTTGAGCTGTGATCTGAGTAGAAGGGGTGATTTAGGTTGTTCTCTTTTAAGTCACAGCCAGTTTTAGCAGAGGAGTGATGGGCTTTTGATATCTATAGTCAGTCTGGCTGCAGTTAGAGATGGGCAGACTAGGACAAATAAGGTAACAATCAAAGCAAAATTTTAGAAGAACCCCAACCAAATATTAATTGTTCGAGAAAGTTTTTATACGTATTGTGGCACTCTGTCCCCTTCCAATAGTTGCTAGACCAGCTGCAGACTGATGAGTTTGCTACAGGATTGGTTACTAGCAACATGCCTTTCAGATCAGGCAGTAGCAGCTGATGCATTAAAATCAAGAGGTCTCAGGTTTGATCCTGCTCCTAACAACCTATCCACAGGCAGCACAGATATTGAATTGTGTTAGTTTTTCCTCAAATAATGGTTTTCATTTTCACATATTTATGCACTCCCAGGACTAGTTGATGTCTGAAATGGAGATAAAATTCCATGGGAGAAGTTGGTTCTGGAGTATTTCCAACACAATAGGCAGCACAACATTCCAGAAGGCTGATGAAGAAAACCTTTTCTCATGAGATTTCCACCATTGGTTACAGCTTCAAGTGGTTCAGATAACTTGAATAAGCCCATGGGCACAAAATTAGAGATGGTGTTTCAGCTGCTTTTATCAGATCTGAATCCAAATCAAGCTGAACCTCAAAGGTTTGAAGCTTGCCCTTTACTATGATGAGTAAGTGATGTGTCGTACAATCACAATTTATATCATGCTCACTGCAGATTTCTATGTTTCCAGCTCCTTGGTTCTTATACAAGCATTACTTGTATATTCATATTGGAACATAAAACAAAAATAGTACCTGGTAGTGTTTCTACTTACTCCAAAAGTTTTCTGATTTTGACCAAAGGTATCCAACTGAATTTATAGAGTGATATTTGATTATCTAATGTATAAATAGTCTAAGAAAATAAACTGATTATAGATGTTGACAAACCTAAGAAAAAAAATATTGTTTGGGACATCTCGTAAGTTAGAAACCATATGATTCACTGTAACTCTTCTTTTCCTTAGTGATTCAGCTATAAATCTTCTTTTCTCACTTAATAAAATGCCCCTATTGATCCTAGTTGTCCAAAACTATGTTTATGTAATACATTATTAAAGCGATGTCAGACTTGTGCTTGGGGCTTCACAGCATTATCATTTTATCTTGCACGCCTACAGCAAAATGCTCAAAGGATTCCAAGGACATATTAGTTTCTTTCTACATTGTACTACATAACCTACTTAGTTGTAAGCCAATAAACTGCTAAAACAACATTAAAAGGTGGCTGCTGCCTGTTTTTGCATTGTACCTCATAATTATCCATTGTAGGAAGGTGGGTCTTTTTTAAAAGGAAAGGAATTCTTAATCTTGAAAAATCCTGTTAATTCACTTTACAAAATGGCAGTGGAGCGATGCCCTTGAATAGAACCTACCATTTCAGTGTAAGTATCTGTTACCTCTACTGAGACATTCCTAACTGACCACATACATGTCACCTGCAATATGCTTTGATAGCTCAAAGAATAATTCACAGCACCACCATAATTAGCAAAATGAGTCAAATCCAATCCCTAGTTCATGTTTTATTTTAAACACTTCCTGGGTTCCTGTAGGTAATAACACAACATTTGCTTTTAGTTCGGCGAGACAGCTTGCGGCTTTACAGTCCATTTCCAATCCCATAGATCTCCCACAGCAACTCTTTCTGTAGCCAGTTTTTGTTTCAAAAAGAAATATTCAGAACAAATGTTTAGCCATTGGATTGACATTTCTCAAAAATGACGCCTTCTCTGCAAAGCAAGTACTGTCCAGGGAAAGGCAGTGCAAGATTGTCAATATCATCCTATCCACATGGGTGGAACATAGGGGTGCCAACTATTGAATGACATAAATTCATACACCCTTGCCCTGCCCCCTACCCCACACCACCCCTTCTCCAAGGCCCCACCTCCACTCACTCCATCCCCACCCCCGTCGCTCATTCTCCTCCACCCTCACTTACTTTCACCAGGATGGGGCAGAGGGTTGGGATGTGGGAAGGGCTGCAGGCTCTGGGCTAGGACCAAGGGGGTTGGAGTGTGGGAGGGGGCTATGGGCTGAGCCTGGGGCAGGAGGCTTTAGTGCAGGAGAGGGTATGGGCTCTGGGAAGGCGTTTGGGGTGCAGGAGGTTATGCAGGTGCAGGCTCTGGGAGGGGGCTCAGGGCTGGGGTAGGCGGTGCAGGCTTTGGGAGGGAGTTTGGGTGCAGCAGGAGCTGGGGGCTTGGGCAGGGGGCAAGAATGTGGAAGGGAGCTCAGGGCTTGGATAGGTGGTTGTGGTGCTGGATGGAGTCGGCATGTAGGCTTTGGCCAGGCAGCACTCATCTCGGGTGGCTCTCTGCCAAACCTGGCCTTGTGTCACTCCTGGAAATGGCCAGCTGATCCCTGTGGCCCCTAGATGGGGGTGGGTAGGCGGCTCTGCATGCAGACCTTCTCTAAAGGCACCACACCCACAGCTCTCACTGATCACAGTTCCTGGTCAATGGGAGCCGCAGTCTCATCGCTCGGGGCAGGGGCAGTGTTTGGAGACTCCCTACCCATCCCTGCCTAGGGGCAACAGAGAGGGACATGCTGGCTGGTTCCGGGAGCAGGGCAGGGCCAAGGCAGACAGGGAACCACCCTTAGCCCCGCTGCGCTGCTGGAGGACTTTTAGTCACTGATCTCCTGGTTTGGCTTCAGGAGCATCTGGGAGATGAATGGCAAAACCAAGAGGGCTGTGGCAACCCTTACTGCACAGCTTCTGTCATTTGGTGCCCAGACTATGGCCCTGCTTCCTGCTCCTGCTTGCCCTCCACCCTCTACTTGCTTCTGTCCTCCGCCATGGAGACATGTGGTGGGTTGAGAATGTGAAAGGGAGCTCAAGGCTTGGGCAGGTGGGGAAAGGGGAGGTTAGAGGAGAGGAACAACGCAGCGGGTTGGGGGGAGGAGGTGGAGCAGGGGCGGGAAGAGGAGTCACATGGCTGGGGTCACCGGTAAAGAGTGGAAGTGAGTCCTCAGGGTGGGGTCCAGGCGGGGCCATGCTCCAGGCATCTGAGCTCTCAAAGTTATGACGGATTTATGGTGGTGAATGAAAACAAAATGGGTCCTACAGAATTTTCTGAGTTCTATAAAAAGGATAATATTCTCTTATTAAATTTTGTATACAGGGTAATTTCTCTGGTACCTATTTCTAGTGTGCCCTAATGATTTCATCCCTATTAATTTTCCATGACTTTTCCATAATGTATATTACACTTTAAATCGTATTCATTTTTTTCAGTTGCAATATGTTCCTAATCTTTCAAGTATACATACCACTATGTGAAATAGGAAGCATTTCACCTCATTTCTGCAGTTTCACTTAATAAAAACTATTTCTGCATTAAAAGACAACAATATACTTATTTCAGCACTAAACAGCAATTTTACCCTCAAAGCTTTTCTTGCTCAGACGTAAAGCCACTTTATCTGACGAAGAAAGTAATATGTGCAGTTTAATAGGCATTGCTGAAAATAATGATTGCTGCATCATTAACTTCTTTGTTTATATTCCTGAAGTGCTGTTTTCAAAAAGTGATCTTTTGTTCCAGAAGAATAAAATGTGACATGTGAATGTTTATTATTTTTATTTAAAAAATGAAACCTGAAATAAACTTCATTTCAGAAGTATGTTTGGGAGCACTGATATTAAGTATTGATAATAGAAGTGTTATCAAAATCTCATACAAGTAATGAAAATGTCTTTAGGTGTTAAACTACCGAATCTTCTGTCACTTTGATATAAGGGCTAGACAACAAAATGGATTGCCTTGTCCATCAAAATGTGCTCAAAGAAAAATGTCACCGACTTTTGAGGTAAGAATGACACTTACATATACAGCAAAGGTCACGTGGAATTTGCTAAATTGTTTGAAACTGTAGTTTCTTACAAAAGGAGAAAGGAGGGAGGCAAGATGCCGCTAAATAAACTAATAAAAATTATTAATAATAATAATAATGGATGAAAAAGATCATTGCTGAACATGAGATCACTGTGTTACCTCATTGGCTTTTTGTTTAACGTGCCATCAGAAACAACTTCAATAGGTAAGAAGAACCCTATCAGCATAGATTTCATGGAAGATATCTAATGATGGTAAGAGGTCATTTTAAAAAGATGCTTCCTTTCAGGGCCAGCTCCAGGCACCAGCACAGCAACCAGGTGCCTGGGGCAGCATTCTGTAAGAAGCGGCATTCTGGCCACGCTTTCCCCGCTTCGCTCTTCTGGCCATGCTGCGCTGCCCCGACTTCGATCCTATGGCCCACCACCCCGCCTCGCTCCTCTGCCCCCCCCCCCGCTTTTTTTTTGCTTGGGGCGGCAAAAAAGTTAGAGCTGGCCCTGCTTCTTTTTCAGCTTTATTCCATGAAACTTCTCATTGGCTTGTGTTTTAAACTGAGTGACAGTGAAAAGAGAAGTTTTGGTGTATGCTTATGCTTAGTAGAAAGATTTCTTCAACAACAACAAGTTATTTGGCTTGAATTACTGGGTGTCACAGTGGCCAGATGGAAAGCTCAATTTACATTTTATTTTATTTTCACTGATTTATCAACTAGTCCATTGACAAAGAGGTGTTACTTTACAGAGTGAGAAAATGTTATTTTCTGCTTATAGTTGCATTTACTCCCCCCGTCCACCACCCAACCCTACATTATGTTCAGAGTTTTCACTCAAAGTCTTTTAATCACCGCTGCCTGTCTCCCATGCCTCTTCATAATTATTCCTAGAAGTTAGAATTTCCTGTTTAAATTGCTATGGCTGACATTCACCACACTGCCAGAGGCTGATCAACAGCAATTTCAGAGAGCCCTGCACACAAGGGTTAATTTCACTCTGTGGGACTATTACTGGGCCTTACGTCCTTGTCATGGCAATGTGGTCATTTTCTCATTTTCCTTGATAAATTTGCTGAGCTCTCCAGTTTAACTACCAAATCTCACCCCTTCACAGGAAACTAAAGGTCAAACAATAGAAGTCAAACTATTTTTCACCCAGTTTCTCTTCTCCTAGGGCATAGGTTCCCTTGAAGGAGTGTGTGAGTCCTCTAACAGCATCACCCTGGCTAACGTTCCTCAAAGCCCTCCTCAAAGTGCTTATAAACTCAGGTAAACAAGCATCAGTATCTTTTTTACTATGGTGATGTTGCCTTTTATTGAAACAACAACAAAAACTTGTGAAAAGCTTTTGAACTGTTTTTTCATTGAAACCTAAAATTTTAGGTTATACATTTCTGAAATTTTAGTTTTTGTTTTTTCTGCCATTGAATAAAAATAGATTAATGAAGTTTAGGGTTTCATTCGCACATTACAGTTCTCTTATTTTTCCTTTTGCCACTAACTTGGTAAAATATGTCTACCTTTTGAAGAATAGCAAAATAATAAAAAAGTGCACATAATTAATCTTATTACACTCAGTGGCAACAAACAAAAAAATTACAAGAAGTGCTGGACTCAGTGAGTATGTTCTGTTTTGAACCGTGTGAAATGTGGGGAGGGGACTTTGTTGGATCCTCCTGGTTCCTCCCCCCCCCACCCCCGTGCTTGCTGCCTCTGTGTCAGACAGAGTACTAGATAGAGCTGGTCAAAACATGCTAAAAACAGACAGATTTTATCACAGAGCTCACTGCAAACATGATCAAAATTTTATCTACCAGTTTTACTTCCTGGTTTGGGCTACTTTTAGATCTCCTAGAAGCACAGTCAACTTCATCTACTACTACATTATTTTTAAAGTATTTATTATTCCTCCATTTTAAATGTTGTGATATCTCTCATAAGAAAATCTCAAGATGCTTCACAAATAGTAATTTGCATAACAGTCCTGTTAGGTAGATTTTATAGCAGATGGCATGAAAGATTAAGGCACAGAACCTCAGAAGTGCTTAACTCCCATTGATCCCAAGGGAAGGTAGGTGCCTAAATACCTAAAGTCACAGCCTTTAGGAATTATCCGTGAGTATTCTATCACTCAACCATATCAGAATTTTGTACCAGTCCATCATTGCTGAAGCAATATAAGGAACTCATTTCCCCCTCCTACAAATAAGCCACCTGAAAAAGGAGTCCCAGATTCTCCCATACCACACTTGGTTCCAATTATATTAACCATCCTAGTGTTAAAATCTGTAAAGCTTCACTGCTTGTGGTAACATGGCTTGGATAAATACAGTAGGACATTAACTTCATATTTTTTGAATAAGTTAAATGCTATGAAGGCAAAGCAACTATTATATTTAAATTAGACAGTGGCTTATCATCAGCAGCAGTTCTTTGTAATGGAAAATAACCAAGTATGGTTTGTCATGAAATATTGTAAGAACAGTATTTGAACTGATGACATGTTTACATTTCATGACATGGCTGTTTGATTTTTTTCATTATTTTATTCATGATATTCTTGAATTACCTTGATTTATTGATTTCAAGTGAAATGGATATTTTAACTTGAGCAAATGAAACTTGCTTCTTCTAAATTCCATTCAATGGTCTGGTTGATGCTGGTAATCTTGCCATGCTGAAATGGAAAAGGAAATTTTGCAAATCAGAAGCAGGGATTTTGCTGGACTACTACTACAGTTGATGGTCTTGGATACCACAGATCAAAAGTAAAGATTTTTTTTCCAGCAGAGAACCTTTCTAAAGGTGACTAAGTTAAAATAGCTTCCATTCTGAATTTCAGCCCCACAAGACTGGGAACTAGAACACAATGTTTTTACTGTTATAGTGATATATGGAAAATAATAATAAAAAATTCAGAAAAAAAATTCTTTTTATTACTTAGAATTCATTCCATTTTACCCTCAGGCCAACAAACCATTATCTTCTTTAACATTATATTAAATCTGTTTATTTTATCCATAGTTCAGGAATAAAGTTATATTTTTAATGGGGGTGGGAGACAAGGAGGAAATAAGGACTTGATAAAATAAGAGCATTCAACTTTTTAATTAGGTTTAATAGCTAAGAACAAATAAATAACTTACTGTAATTATGTGGTTTTCCTTCAGTATCAAAAATCCTATCAATACAGTCATTTCAGTAAAATGCAGTTTACCATGAGGAAAAATTTCAACTGCTTCCCTCATTTCAATAGCTAATCTTCTTTATTATCCTGAAGCCAGTGTTTATAGCCCAGAGCAGTAGATTTTATCAACCAAGAATATTTCAAATGTGCATCAGTATTGGGAGTTTCCCCTACCACTTAGATTCTGCAAACACAATAAGCTTAAAAACAACACAGAAATGGCCCTCACAAGAATTCATCTACATTTCTCCAAGCTGTATGTATTGTGGCAGTAGTTCAGAGAGTTATACTAATATGGTAATTCTTCAAATAAACACTGATTGAGTTCTCTGTGATTTTGAACCGATTTCAGCTGTTTATATTCAGCACTGAAATGGTTTAAGTTGATTAGTATTTTAAATTAAAGAGGTATTTCTGTGCATTTTTATTTCTGTTCTATGTTCTTTTCCTAATGAATATATTTGTCTAATAGTTTTTGGCCATTCCAAATGACATACAGGGTACCAGTGCAAATGGAGATTGTGTACAGATAGCAGTCAGCACTACATAGCAAAGAGTACACTTTGCCCACTCACTCTGAAGTGGATCCACACAGCAATATTCTCAGCATCTCACAACATTCAGTTCATGTTCCTTGTTAAGATTTCTGTTATATGAATTAGAGATAAGCCTGATCCACAGCATTGGGTGGGAACCCCCTGAAACTGCAGGTATATTTGGAAACAGATTTGTGCCTTGGACTTACAGTTATAAGGGACCAAACTAGAACCAGTAATTTGAACACC
This sequence comes from Dermatemys mawii, assembly GCA_007922305.1. NCBI lineage: Eukaryota > Metazoa > Chordata > Testudines > Dermatemydidae > Dermatemys > Dermatemys mawii. The sequence goes on along the minus strand of ML677334.1, from coordinate 44,112,342 downwards.
TCTGAACCATGGATAACGTTAGATTCAGATCAGAACTTGGCAAATTGCTTCCATATCTAATCACCAAATACAGATACTTCATATATTTAGCTATTCAAATAGATGATTCATATGGTTTGCTATAAACCACAGCTTTGCATCTGTGAAGATTATGTACAGATGGGTGTCATTGACATTTTGTTGGCATCAGAGCCTGTGATGCATCACCTCTCTAAGTGGTCTCATGAAGGTATTGAAGTGAAAGGGAAAGGTCTCTCCGTTTTTGAGGAGAGAGCTTCTAAGGAATAAATAGGACCTATTACTTATCTCCTGGTTCCTGCTGAAGAAGAAATATTGAAACCACTGTAGTATTGCATTTCATCTAGCAGTGTGTCACGTAATCCTCAAACTACATTTTGTGTAGTTTAGGGTTAGGAAGATACTGGTTGATTGTGTCAAAAGTTGCATTATCTGTATTGAGGTGTGGGTTCTATCTTTTAATGCTATGAGGACTTGTTTGCTCTATGCCTGGTCTGAAGCCTGATTGTGAAACACCCAGAATATTAGCAGATAACACACGTAGTTCATTGTCACAACTTTCTCAACTATTTTACTAAGAATGAGGATGGAAACAAGGCAGTTGAAATGCTGTGCCATGCAAGTTGGCTTTTTGAAAAGATTAAGCAGTCTGTTGTATTCCTGGAAATATGACAGGTTTGCTTCTCTGAAGAAAGCACTGGAATTTTTGTTAGCACTGGGCAAAGTTTCTTCCTCACTGACTTTCACTCTCTAGAGGAGAAAATAATCTGATTAGCAAGGGGTGGCTGTAATATTTGAAGGGCTTCTTGAACCTCCTTTAGTATGATGGAGGCAAATTGTGTCAGTGTTGGCAGTGTAGGGTTAATATGATACAGTCTGGACTTTTCGGCCTCAGTAAGTTCTTATAGAATCCTAAAGATGTAATTAAGTGGTTCGAGAGAATGAATTATGTAGTTTAAATTGCTTAGACTTCCCAATTTGAGTAGGTAGTTTTTTTAAAAAACGGTAAAATACTACAAGAAATTTTTTTTCTCACAAATCTCATAGTTTTAAAAATCAAGATGCTTGTATCTAGGAATCATCCTCTGTCATCCCTGTTTTAAGTTCATGCCAGATCAAATGGAAAATTTAGAATTCCAAGATAATATTAGCATTCTAACAGGCTATAATACTGGCACTGCAGAAATGGAAAGACAATGTTAGATGTTGCAAGAGGTCTGGAAGAGGTCTGGCATCATGACCTTTTGAAGAGGACATTCAGTATATACCTTCAAGATTTCTGAGAAAGTGGAAATGTTTCATTCAGCTTAGAATTTCCCAGAGAAAATGGCAGATTTAAGCATAAACCAAATTGGTGCTATGCAGCAAGAGGCACCCAAAATCCCTCTACTCCCGACTTCCTCTTCTTCTACTCCACCTGCTACTGCCAGTTTTTGCTGTAGTGTTTAAAGCTGTCAGAACTCCTAGTCTCACAGCCTGCTCACTGGCTGATTACCCACCTTTCAAGGGCACCAAAACTGCTCTGCTACTTAGTGTCCTTAGGGCCTAATCTGAAGTCTATTTGCATCAACGGGTTTTGAATCAAGCGGTTAGGAAGCCGAAGCAGACAGTGGAAGCGTACTTTTTGTAGATCTGCCAAAAACCTGAGATTCTAGATTTGTGGGAAACGCTGGCATTCCAAAATGTGGGTTCATTCTGATTTGGAATGAAACCATTTTTTCAAAATTCCTCACGAACCAGAAATGCCTCCCCCCACCGAAAAAAATGTTTTGGAAACACTAGCAGCTTGTGTTTCTGAAATGAAATCTGCTTGCCACCCAGCGGCTGATGATAGTAAGTGACATTCTTGCTTTTGCAGCAGAAAAATGAACAAGAATGTCAGTTTGAATCATCCATTGCTGGGGCTTCAGAGTCTACAGCTGCAGGGCAGCTCTACCACGTTGACTGCCTCAGGGCTGGGGACTGCAGGGCTTCCATACTTCTGGGCCAGTTGGCTGCTTGGGCTTCTTGGGTCCAAGAGGGTAGCCATGTGGACCAGGAATCTCAAAGCTCTGGGATTCCTGAATGGGGTATTTTCTGTGATGGGGCTGTCACAAACATGTACCATAAACCTCTCCCAGGACCTCTAGCTTCATGGCTCTACCTCCACCTTGAGCCAAGGCTTTCTGGGCTTCTCCTGCACATTGAGAATCCAAGCCCCAATTAGGCTTTGACTTTCACTCTCTGTCATGGAGCTAAGAAGTCCTGAGACCCTTGGCTTCAGCTAGTCTCCCAGGACCTCCAGCCTGAACAGGGCTACCCAGAGCCATGGCCCTCAAAACCCCAGAACCTGCCTGGCAGACAGAATTCCACTGGAATTCTGTGATTTGCCAGAAGTTCAAGCCTTACTCATTTTCACTAGAAATTTAAGGGCCCATGAACCAGCATTTTCTGACAAAACTGCTTCATTGGGAGATTTCCAACAAGCTCTCATACTGTGGTGCTGGCAGAAGCAAGGAGCACACAGGCAGATGCATCTATAGACAAAGAGGCTTAAATATTTTAATGAAGATAACCCAGAAGGTCCCTACACAACTCATCCTGGGCCTCTTGCGGGATTGGAGGATCAAGAACTCCATGAGTTTAGCTTAACGTCACAGGCAGCGCCCACTATGCTGGGCTACAAGAATCTTTTCAGTCTTGAGTAGAAGGGTCATGGATTTCCCCAGGGGAGGCATGTAGCTAGTCCTCAGTGCTTCGGAGATATTCTGCCTGACAAGTCTCTCTCCCATGCTACGCCAAAGTTTGTGTGACGTTTATCTGGTTCTCTGCTAGAATCCTCTGGGTATTATTACTCAAAAAAAAAAAAAAGCCATGGGAAGACATGGCACCAGGTGAGGCAGGTCCGTCCTGGCAGCCCAGCCTGGCATAGAGGACAGATAGCACTGGGCTTGGAGGGCAAGCTAAGTAGATCAGTCACCCTCCCGCTCCCATGTGAAAGCAGCACATAGGAATGCGTGTGTGTCACCTCTTCCTGTGTGTTTGGCGGGGGGGGGGGGGCAGGGGGAGATAGGGCGCTAGAGGTGTGTGCGTCACACCTCCCTGTGTGACTCTAAAGCCTTAAAGCTAAGAAAGTAAATAAAAAGAATCCAGCTACACAGCATTTCTTTTTAACAGGGCCTGAGTCAACTTGATATTAATTTGAATGTTTGTACTGCATAATTGTGATTGATTGCCATTGAACTCGCTTGAATACAAGTAATTTTACGTTCCGTATTCAGTATAGGGAAATATGGTCATCTTCTTGATAATGAATGTGGTAAATAAATTATTACAGCAAATCCCCTCCAACAGAACACACCTTTGCATTATTCTCTGTGAATCAATATGAAAACTTAAGAATGGGGCCATTTTTTTTTGTCTTTTCATACAGCTACCCTCCCACTAAATTCAATGAAAGACCTATCTTCACATCTGAGCAAGGAATGTGGTTCACAGACACTGGCTGGGTCTTTAAGAGGGTGTTTTTAATGCTTCCTAGCTCTCATATTAAAATCATAGTGCACCAATGCAGGATGCAGTTTTGACATTTTGGCTCATTGAGGTAAACTCTGGCTTCCATCCCTGCAGCAAGAACAATAAAATAAAGGCCATGGCTATTTTGAGCTTGGAATTGCCAGCGTCTGCAAAGGGATAGTTCAGTTTCCAGGCTCTTTCAAGCACTGGCTTCTTCAGTTAGATTAGTAGCCAGGTTGCCAAGTGTGTGCTAATGGGTGATGTTTTCTGGTGATACTAAAACTTTTCCTTAAGGAGCTGGATAGCAACTACTAACTCATTACACAAAAACACCGGAGCAGCCAGTTACTGCCGACCTACAGTGCAGGGGGTTGTGTTTAAAGAAGTGAGAAGTGATAAAAAGCTCAATAGTCTATGGCCAAATCCTCTCCATTTTTCCTTTTCATCTATTACAAATAAAGCTTGCAAAACTATATTGCATGTTAATTTCTCCTACAATTATTTGTAAAGGCATTTTCTTCAGTGGGCCAAGATGTTTTAAGACATATCTTTCAATGATAACAGTTTTCAGCTAGGCTTCAACTGAGCTCCATTTTGATGCCCCAGCCCCTCAAAATCCACATTTTAAATAGTGGTTCCAGCTATTAGTGGTTAGGTAGCTTCCATCTTACATTTGAAATGGAAAACATTAGTGAGGTGTATAACTATTATTTGCATCTGCAAAAGCAGAGGCCATTTCTGAAAATCTGGCCCCAAGAAAGAACGAAGCAGGAATAGTTTTTGCTAACTCTAAAAGATGCCAATTAATACTGAGTAACTGAATAGGCTTATCTTAAGAGCTATTATTGTTTTAAAGGGCTGTCTACTGGCGTCCCCAAAAGGCATAGTTTCAAAGTGAGCTGTAGGAATAGGCTATTTCTCTAGCTGGACAGAAATTAGTAGTTCCACTAATACAATTCTCTATTGCTAGTTTATTTTCTTCACAAGATCTTGCCCCCTGGAACAAGGATTGATAGAAAAAGCAGAAAAGAGTCATGGCTGTAGCTCTCTGATCACAGCTCAAGCAAAAGCAGCTGCATTTGAACAACTTCTGCCAGCTATGTAGAGATTTCTCCCTGCTGCTTGTTCCAAAAAACTGGTTCTGGAACTGCTGTGTGAAATTTTGTTTTTCCTTCTAAGGAATGTTAAAAATCCCTTGTGTTAAAGGTGACACACTGAGCTATTCCCTTCAGTCAGATGTCCACTCTGAGCTTAAATCCAATTGGAGTAGCTTTATTTGAGATCCCTCAGATTACAAAAATCACACTCACATATGTATAGTTCTAAAGGCATTGTCCTTTTCCTATGGCAAGGAAATAGAATATCCCAATAAAATATCTTAATATTGGGGTGGGTGTCACTTACACCTCTTTAAACTCACATCACATCCTTCAATAAACCTATTAATTACATTCTACTTTTGGCACAATGACATCTTGCATTTAAGTTAAGGCAAAAAAAGGAAACTGTTAACTGACATTAGCCAGGGGCAAATATGGGGCCAAGCAGGTGGGCTGCGTAGTCCTCATGGGATGAATTGGTAAAATGCAGAGGGATTCAACTTTCTCTCTTTACATCCTATTTGTGATGAAAGAAGAGAAATATGCATTTGATTATCTAGGGAGACGTTTGCAGCAACATCCCCACCCAAGAATGACTTGAGGACAGTACTAAACGTTTTGAATGCTGGCACTGCCTAGCCCATGTTGTGCTAATGCACAGTCATTGAGGGATCTTTACAGAAAGTCTAGTCATGCCATCTGTTATAGGCAAGTCACTTGTCTCCAGCTAGTCTGACCAGATTTCTTCTCTGACTATATGCCTTTTAGAGTGTGGAAAATCTATGTGGGCATTGGAGTAGTAAACCTTTGCTTTTTCCGACTGCAGCTCTAATTGGAAAGTTTTCATTCGAAGTGCAGCATAGTGAAAATAATAAATAATTATTAGCAGAACTAAATCTGGTGATGACAGAGCTTGGCTCTTAGCTATCATGGTTCAGACTTGAGATATTAGCTTCTGTAGTTCCTCCATCAGGGGAGAAGGAAAAAAACATTTCTAAGACTCTGAGAACCTTGAGGCGCTCACAACTTTATTTTTAAATAAAGATCAGTCCACCTTAATCTGCTCAGTCATTATAACAAATGAAAAGAGCTTTTCTTCTTATTGGTTATAGCCTCTCTCATGAAAATGGCTAACACAGCCTATCCGAGATATAAGTTGAGCATGATCTTCATTATTTTTAAAATGGAAATTTTCATAGTGGTTTGTCTTCAAGACAAATCAAGAAGGGGACTGTATGTATCATTAAAGACTATCACATAGCACACTTTCATAACCCTTATTTCAGTGGAAAGAGGATAAAGAGAATCGTTTGTTTTCCTGATAGCTCTATTAGAGTAGACCATGCCTAGAAATGCCCTATTAGCAAAGCTGCCACCCAACAATGATCTCTAGATAGGTGAATAAATATAACAGGCTGCTACTGCATTCATTGTAGCATAGTCAGTAGCTTACCACAACACCTCTCCTTATTTTGTGAAGTATCTTGATTTCTAAATATTTTTTTGTTTAGTAATAATGCACTCTCCTGGACCAATGTGATTCAAAGTGAAAGCTTGTGCAAATAGGAGTTACACAAACACACTTGAGAAATAGTTACAAGGAGCATTGTAATTTTGCCTGCTAATTTACATTAGACACTTCTCATGCCCTCATGAAATTGATATACCAAATTGCTTCCTCTACACTTGAGGAATCATCCCACATTCAAGAGTCTAGGAATGTGGTAATAATTGGGATTTATTATTATTCAAGTGAATTTTGGTCAGGACCAGAAGCACAAACTTGCAAGCAGAAGGCCACTCTTGTAGCCCTTTCTGTTTCCAAGGATCCTGAGAATGGTATACAAAAACCTGCTCTGATTATATTTCCAACCCAATTTTGCACATTCAAAGGATTACATAGCTCCAGCAAGAACAGCTTTTGGATACTCATCCAAGAGAAAACTCCGTATCCTCTAAGGTTCATCTCACTGCATATTGTGATTTCAACTGCCATACCTACCATTTTACAATAGTGACTAGACTTCAATTAGCAACTTTTAAAAAGACCAAAGTGTTTGTCACACAGCTTCTTGGAAAATACACAATACCTTGGAATGGTTTTGTATGAGGAAGCTTGTAGTATCTCACCTGCCTACTAAATATGGTATGGAAATTTCCATTGGGTAATGTATTGAATATTTTCCAGTACATCACCCTGTTCAGTTCTACAAAAGAGGAGTCTGAACCAAAGAGTTCATGTGTGAACTCTCAAAAAGTTTAGATATGTTTTGATTCAGAACTGGGGGTGGCAGTGGTAGCGTCATTCTAGTAAAGAGATTCTGCACCTTAACCCCCAGTCCATGAAGTGCAGATTTGTTTTCAAAATTGCATGAAGACATGCTTGCAACTTGGATTTAGGCTTGTGATCTTGGACAATTTCCATAATGAAAGATTCCTTCAAGAGTGCAAAAACTAGAAAGGCTTTAAATTGGAAGCCCACTTAAGAAAGTGACGTGTCAGATGAATGAAGGATGGCAGATAAGATGGTTATCCTTCAAACCTATCATTTTAAAATAAAAAGCTGAAGTGGAAATAATTACAATGATTAACCTGACATCAGCCACTGCATATGCAGAGAAGTCTGAAGATTATGGTTTGACAGGCCATTTACTTTATGATGTCAATAGAAGCCTGTAGGAGATATGTTGAGATGCCAGTAAAAGTGTCTGAGATTTATGTTAAGGTGTGAAAGCCAGTTCATACTACTATTTCAGTAGGAGCCTATAAGTTTTATACTGTGATGTAAAAATTGCCTTTTTCATTATGTGTCAATAAGAATCCATGGAAGTTACTGTAAGTTATACTGTGAACCTTTTGCGGTCCAAGAGCCATACTCTGATACCGTTTGGAAGGATCATGTTCTTCGTATCTCCCACTGTACAGTTCAAGAAATGTCAGTCACAAATGCCATCAGTTGTGATAACAACTAGCACAATTCTCTTGAGTTCAAGTAGTTAGATACACATGAAGGTCTTGATCTGGCTTGAGCATTACACATATAACTACAAAGTAAAAAGAATGCGAGTAGGACAAAGGCATTCAGGGGGAATCCTATTTTCCTCCTGTGCCCCTACAAAAGTTGACGCACAATCTGATCCTCAGAACATCTAAAGGTTAACAGTAAATTTACAAAAATTACAATAGCATTCTTAAACACTTGTAAATGCCAATCCACCCAGCCTGAGGACTTAGTTGTATAGTTCTGTGCTACTAAGTGAGAGATGTAGGTTTAAGTCTTATAAAGTTTCTTGATCCCAAGGATCAGGTGGTATTCAAGAAGGTGGTTCTGAACTCTAAAGTGTTCAAGGAAAGGAAATATTAAAGTGCTATGCCGCTCAACATTGATCTTATCTAGGCCATTGAGATTTGACTGGTGATCTGTTCAGGCTTGTTGGTCAGGTGTCAGTCTGGACAAAGTAAACCTCTATACCAAGAGAAAGGAGAAACAAGGGTGTTTTGAAGGTGCCAGTTAAACTTAAATTCCTAGATTCTTAAGCCCTCAGGCCAACTGGGTTACCCTATATAACAGGAATAGTCGTCTCTGATGTACGTGTTAGGTTTTGATAAGCCACTTTATAGTAAAGCAGGATAGCCAAAAAAAGGTTCTTTTGAACTCAGAAATCACCAAATGAACTCACATTTACTGACTCTCTAAAGGAAATGTATAGGAGATAATTATTTTCATATAGCCTTAGAATGTAAAGTTCAATTGAGACCAAATATTGGTTACTTACATGTATATGTATTACATACCTCAGACTGCAAAGTGTGATTGTGTTACTTACCACTAAGGAATACCAACATAAGAGATCAGTTGATCTAAACAGACTGGCCCAGATTATTCAGTGAAAGTGAGTATAACTTCCCAGATTTCAGTGGAACTAGCTGAGTGCAGCCCATTGTTAGCAAGTGGAGATATTTTTTCACTAGATGTGACATTAACATTGCACCTTACCATGAGTTATTGTGGCCATAAGCCATTACTCCCAATTAAAATAATGACTTGCAGTTTCAGGACTTGCTGTGAGATCTTGCATCAGGTCAGTAATTAACTCATGTTCCTTTTGTATTTATAATCGTGGAATGCAATAAAAAGAGTAGTTTAATTACCCATCTTCTTTCAAACTGTTATTTGTAGTTAAGATAAGTGAGAATTGGAAACAGATACTCATCTGGAAAGAAGGTACAGTGAACATTTACTAAAGGTGAGGGCCTTTAGCAGATTATTTATTCTGCAGTAAGGCTCTCATTAAACTAGCATGAGTTTGCCTATCAGGGTGACCAGACAGCAAGTGTGAAAAATCGGAACCGGGGGGTAGAGGGTGGGAGGTGTGGGTAATAGGAACCTATATAAGAAAAAGACCCAAAAATCAGGACTGTCCCTATAAAAGTGGGATACCTGGTCACTCTAATGCCTATTCAAGCTAGGAATCAGACCCGCAGATGAAAGCATAGATGTAGCCCTGAAGGCAGAAGTTGAGAGGTACTTCTAGGGGGAATTATCTGAAGAGTGACTAGATACCACTTTGTTCTGTCTGTCTCCATATTTCTCCCATCTATTTTCTCTTTTTTAAAATGACATATTTCATAGAATGAGTTTGTGAAATTACATACGCACTTGTCCTTATCAGCACACAACAGTGAATGTATACAGAATGAAAACTAGAAATTAAATAATGAAAGTGATCCAAATCAGTTAACTCCAAAATTACAGAGATAGTCTAAATTTTAGCTACCAATTGTCTTAATGTCATAAAATGCTACTTTGAAGTCACTATACCTTTCCCAATGGTCAATTTCCTATATGCACTCCTTTATTTCACAGATTTATACATATACAACATAACATTTGGACAGCTAAAAAATGTAAGTTTATAATGCCACAGCCTGTTGATATTGTAGCATATGCTGGATAGTATTTACAGAAGTATAACAGAACCTTATCCAGGGCTTTAGGACCTTTTCCAGCTATTAAACAAAATTGAACTAAGAGATATGATGAGGTGGTTAGGGGTGGGAAGAGGAAACAAAACAGGACATTTGAGTTCCTTCCTATTTTCCCATTAATTTTTAAAAAGCAGATGGGTTCTACAGAAAGGCAGTAGCCTCAAGAACAGGAAAAGAAAACATACTCCAGTTACAAATGCAAGCCCTCTGTGAACAAATCTCTGTCCTCTCTGTTCCATTCCTTCCCCAAATACAGGAGGAAAGATTAGGGCTATTTGGACTGGGGGTGGGGGGAAGGCAGGTCAGTGAATGACAACACTTGAGGCCCCCAATGTAGAATGCACTGCTGGTAGCAGCCTCTCCTAAACTGAGAGGGTTCTGCTGATGAAAACACTGTTATATTGAGAGAGGGATGGGGGCATCTCTTTCAGATAGCCTCAAATTGGTTTGGAAGTTCTCTATTTAAAGATCAGCCACTTAAAACTCCACCCAACAGTCAAGCAGTACAGATCAGATTGGTGAGAAACTCCACTTAATATTGTTGCTGTGTTCTTCACTAGGCTCCTCTTATGGGATGATTTAAGATAAGGGTCTCAAACATGAGGGCCATGGGGTTATTTTCTGTGGCCCGCCAAGCTCCCTGTGGCTCCACTATCCCCCAGAGTTATTTCCTGCAGCCCCCAAGCTCCCCTCTCCTCCGCTCCTCCTTCCCACCCAGCGTGCCATGTCCTCGCTCCTTACCTCCAGGCGCTTCCCGCCACGGAATAGCTGTTTGGTGGCATTTAGAGCTTTCCAGGAGGGAGCGGGGAGGAGTGGGGATTTGCATGCTCAGGGGAGGAAGTAGAGAAGAGGCAGGATTTGGGGAAGGGGTTGGAATGGGGGCGGTGAAGGGGTAGGAAGGGGCAGAGCCTCATGGACCGAGTGTAGTCAGAGTGGGGCCAGAGGCAGCGGTGGGGGTGTCAGTGATGCGATCCTTGGGCCAATGTAGTAGTCCTCATGTGGCCCTCCTGGTGATTCGAGTTTGAGATCCCTGATTTAAGATGTAGTTCCACACAGAGTGCACTGCTGTCATTCCTAGGTTAATTAGTGAGGCATGATAGGTAACTCAGCATCCAAAGCAGACAACTGGACATCCTGGCCAAACAGAGGGGAAAAACGCTGTCTTGGTCTATACTACTATAGGACTATATGAGATGTGAAAATACCCCCAGATAATGAGACAAGGAGTTGTCCTGCACCCTCACTTAGGATAGCAGATATTCTCACCATGTTCTCTGGTTGCTAGCAGCATCAGCTCTATCTTATGAGGACTGGGCCTCGCCATACTTCAGTTTGCCCCAATACTACACTCGTATGTAATAGCACTGTCTGAATCTGTTGAAAAAGAGATCTGGACAACATACTGATTACGCCACAGTCCATACTTCCTTACCAACTCTGATGGTCTGCAACCAAGAGGAGGAAAAAAATAGAGTACAGCAGAAATACACATGCTAGAACCATGGAGAAAGAAGAACAATTTCTGAAAGCTGACAGCTGGGTACCCTCAGCGAAATAGGAATGAAACCCACAGAGCAGGAGCCATATCTATTCCTATTAGTATTCACAAGTGAGTCAATACCACCTCATGATTAAAGGCAGCAGATATAATGCTATCCATATTGACATCTGATCTTTATCCATTACCAGGCAAACTCATCTGTCAAAGCTATTACAGCAGTCTGTGCAGTCCCCAATTCTGTAGCCATTCTGACAAGGGTCAAAATGTTCAGAGGCATTTATTTTAATTTAGATATTAGGATTTAATATTCCACAGTAAGAGCACACCTCAAAACTCTGGGCACCCTGGACAAGCTTTTAAAAGCTAATTAATAAGCAAACCCTCCGCTACCCCGGATCAATGGAAATAACCCTGAAACACCAGAGACAAAACAGTAACTAACCTCACTGCGTCATTACCCAGCAACTATCTCCTTGTGCACTTTTAAGCCTGCAAAATTCTGTGTGAGTAGCCTTGCCATAGTCTTCTCAATAACAACATGGACAGTAAGACATAGCTGGTTAGACTGCCAGCAAACGACATGCCTGAGAATGGCTGTACCACAGTTTCCTTTGTACCATGCCTCATGTCCTCCCCAAGGAAGGCTAGTCCACTTACCCAAGTCCAGGTAGTTCACTTACCCACATCTCTCATCAGGTACAGCCACCATCTCAGTCTCTCCACACTCCAGGTAATCAGTTGCTTAGCAAGTTTGTAATATGCTGCATTTGGGTCCCCAGTCACAATAAGAGTCCTACCCGCCAAGATAAAACAAGAGCCCAAAGAAGCAAAAACAAGTCATATCACCCTTTGTTGCTAGGCTCCAATCAGTCAGTCATTTTGCCAAGATAGGTGCTCATCACCTGTAGATGGTTTAACTGCAGGCTTATGCGGTGAAGTTAGCCATTTTGCTTTCATTAGTCTGCTTCACTTTTCTCCCGTAGCTGCTTCCTGCCCTGCTTGGGCTGCTTTCCCAGCCCTTTCCAACACTTGAGGCACTGCCCCTAACATGTTTATCTTGTCACTCAAGCCCACCAAGTCTTTAGTTATACTTTATATTGAAAAGCAGTGGCTTTGCTTTTATTGCTGCTTCCTTTCCCAGAAGGCCTTGTGGCAATCCCACTGTAACAGGGTTTTCTCAAACCCCTGCCTCAGTTTCTCCACTCATAACCCAGAAGGCCAATTTACCTGCCATCTGTATGAAGCTTCCCTCTGTATCAGTATGGCCTTCCTTTCCTCAGGGATGCATTTATTGTTCAAACACCAACACAGGTCAATGTCAACCAGGTCCTTCTATCAGTGCCTTCTGCCTCAGATGGCTTCTAATCTACATAGCAGGTATCCCCAGCCAGGTCTTTTAACTAGCTCTTATGATAAGCCATTTTCCCTGACAGAGGATCACCTACAGGAACCTCCTTCGCTTGCAGCAACTGTCAACCTTGTTGGCCTTTTATCTCATCAGTTGGGAGGCAGTTTATTAATCTCAGGTGGGGGTATCTTCCTTACAGAGCCTACCACCCTGACACACCTTTGATCTAGAGGCTAGCCAGGCACAGGGGACTTGAACATCATTAAAGGCCCTGCTCCCCCTGCACAAAAGGCATCGGTTGACAATCATAGAATCGCAGGATTGGAAGGTATCTCAGGAAATCATCTAGTCCAACCCCCTGCTCAAACCAGAACTAATTCATATTTCTTGCTGCATATCCCTAAATGGCCCTCTCAACAATTGAGCTCATAACCCTGGGTTTAGCAGACTAATGCTCAAACCACTGAGCTATCCCTCCCCACAACAATCTCCTCCAACAAAAACAAAACAAACAACCCCAACCTGTTCACCAGTCGGGTTGTGGCATAGACAATTCCCTGTCTCTCTAGTAGTGCAACAAATGTTACTGGCCTGATTGGCCTCACCAGAAAAGGCTCAGCCCTTGCACCTTTAAGAAATTGCTCTGTACCCACAAAAACTGACACTCCAGATGGAATCCACTTGATCTCCTCTGCAAAGTAACAGGACATTTCCTTTATTAGCCACCAAGCAAAGACAGAACTAACCACCTTGCCCATTACTCAGAGCAAAACCACTTACTGAAGCTTAGTGATTCCTACCCTGGAAGCAAAAAAGCTTCCACGTAAGCAGACAGGGCATAAGATTATCAAAACTATTTATGATACAATCATTCTGATTCCACATGAGACTACTGCAACTGTTGATATAATGGTCTTGTTGTCACAGATCATCCCTACATTATGGTGACCTGTGAGGAAAAGCTGGAGGAGAGGGTGCCTACTGGCCACTGATCAAGCGTTGAAGAGAAGCCATCATTAGTCAGTCCTTCCAAACCATCATCATCAGATTGTGCTGGGTGAAACAATATTCTTTCTCAGAGGACTCTAGAAATTATCAGATTCTCTTAGCCTTCAAGGGCAGTTCTGCTGAAAGGGGGCTGGCAACCCTGTGCAGGGGCTCTAGGATCCTTTGGAAAAGTCCAGCCCAGCACTCAAGCATGCTGATGTGGAAGCAGACAATCAATCTGCAAATATCCAGATCAGCCACTCTGCCCAGAAGCAGTGGATCATATTATGTGCTCAGGTTCTTGCAGCCTTAAAGATAAGCTGCTTAGCAGCTGTTAATCTTCTTTTTGCCATGAGACCTATGGTGGGAAGGATTTTTTCCCAGCTTTCTTACCCTCACAGAGATCCCCAGCACAAAGTCTGAGGAAATGGACTTCTTCACAGTACCAAGATTTGGCATTAATTGAAGAGCTATTTTTCACAAGCTGTTCTTTCTTCTTGAAAAATCCAGAGAATGGGACGTGAAGGGACAAATTCACTTCTGATGTAAATCAGCACAACTCATTTGACTACAGTAGTGGTATGCCTGCTTTTTCCCAGGCCCCAGTCTGCCCCTAGGACTCTCCTGGACAAAGAATTTCATTGTGGGCACTGGTGAATGATACATTAATACATCTACACTGACATTTCAGATGTCTTCTTTTTTTATATATAAAAGCAGGGAGGGGAAGTGAATTAAGATGTGAAAAAATAAATTGCCGAAGCACAGTAATGAGTTTATTAATATTTACAAAGTGATCATTAAAACATTTTCTTTATCAGGAAGATTTTGCGCAGTAAACATGTCCATAACAGGTCACACTCCTCATAAACATGCCTAACATATCATATATAATGAATGAAGATACTTCATAATCTCTGCTGGAATATGATGTTGGATTAATTGCAATGTAGGAAAGAATGTTTGTGTTTACGATAACTGGTTTTTAATGGTCAGACATTAAAAGAGAGAATTAGAGAAATAAATACTGCACAATGATTGTAAGAAGTGTGCTTTGGAAATACTTATTTTAGAGTGTGTCTCTGTAAATTTGAAATATACAAAAATTAGACTTTTTCATGATGCACAGCTGGTATTTTTAGAACTGCATGACCAAAATTTCTCATCATAAATGCAAAAATAAGTGAGAATGGTATTAAATTTTGTTGTAGGTGGAAGTTATATATGATAATAATAACCTAGCTATGCTGAATTATATTTGTATATTAGTTTCATCACTATCCTCTATATATAGCGTTGCAAAGGAAAGTAGGAAAATTTTTATATAACACAGAATGATATCAGTTAATATTTATATAGCACCTGTCATCCAAGGCTCTCAAAACACTAAGTATACTTGTATCCATTTTACAAAATGGAGACATTGAAGTATAGAGTAGTTAAGGCCTTGGTCCAGCAATGAACTCAATGGGGTCCTGTCGGGAAGAAACAGACGGAGACAGCTTGCGGAAGGAGGCGACCTGGGAAAGTCCCAGCTTGCCGCTTTTATTAAGTACAAACGTGCTGTAAGGCGTATATGACAGTGATAAGTAGGCTTGTTTACTTCATTGTGATAGGCGGTGAAAGAAGAGCTCTCCTCATGGTCTCCTCGTGGACAGCTAGAGGGACAAGCGTGCCTGTGATTTTCCAGTGCTTAAGCTTACTACTAGACCTTGAGAGATAACAAGGGTTCAGAAGTTTATAGAGCGTGGTTTGCCAGCGCTCAAGGCCTTCAGGGTCCCGCATCCATGTGGATTTCCACTCACTTCAGAAGAATGCCATGAAAGCACATGGGTCTGTTTGTATGGAGTTCACTGGGGTTTGTCATAATGAAGGGGTCGGGGGGGATAGCTCCCTTTGAGGGGAACCCAGCCAGCCAGTTAGCTGTAAAATTCCTCTTGGTGTCTGTTCTCTGCTTGCTTTAGCTGTAAAGGGTTAAAAAGTCATCCAGGATTTTTTTAAAAAAGTGGGCACCTGACCAAAAGAGCCAATGGGAAGGTTAGAACTTTTAAAAAGTGGGAAAGAAACTTTCCCTTAGTCTGTTGTTCTCTGGGCTGCAGGGGCGGAGCAGTGACGCTATAAGCAGGAATGCTGTGTAAAGTTTGAATCAGGTAGGAAAAAGTACCTTCCATACCTAGAAAAAATACTTTGGATAGGGAATGTTTAGTTAGACGCTATCAGGTTTATTTCTTATTTTGGCTTTTGGATCTCCTCTTTGCTAACCACTGATGTTTTTGTTTGCTTGTAACCTTTAAACTGAACCCTCAAGGAAAGCATCTGGATGTTTAATTGTGGAATTGCTTTTTTTGAAATCCAGCAGAAACCTAAGTTCCAGATGTATTTTCTCCCTTTTGGTTTTCAATAAAAT
Source organism: Dermatemys mawii (assembly GCA_007922305.1). Taxonomy (NCBI): domain Eukaryota; kingdom Metazoa; phylum Chordata; order Testudines; family Dermatemydidae; genus Dermatemys; species Dermatemys mawii. Next base: position 44,096,497 of record ML677334.1, on the reverse strand, counting down.
ATACCTTTTTTAAGAATGGGATTGGATTTTTGGTGTCCTAAGACCATGTTTTTGTGCATGTTGTTTCATTAGTTGGTGGCTAGAGCGAATTTAGTTTGTTTTCTTTCTCAGCTCTTCCCCGGATATGGGGGGTGACAGGGCTTGAGGGTACCCCACAGGGAGGGATTCCCAAGTATTCCTTCCTGAGTTCAAGGTTAGGGTTTTTTTTGCATTTGGGTGGTGGCAGCATTTACCAAGCCAAGTTCAGAGAACAGCTGTAACCTTGGGAGTTTAATACAAGCCTGGAGGGGCAAGTATTAATTTTTAGAATCCTTGCAGGCCCTACCTTCTGCACTCAAAGTGCCAGAGTGGGGATTTATCCTTGACAGGGTCAAAATGAGTAGCCCAAGGTTACACAGAAAAGCCCAGGGCCAGGCTTCTTGGCTCAGAGTCCACTGTTGTACCCACCTGACAACATTGCTTATTTATGTGAAATACATATCTTATGGGGAAAAGGCTTTTAAAAAAAACACACGCCACAATCTAATACAAACACTGATTAGATCCACAAAGGGATTTACGTGCTTAACTGCCACTTCATGTGCCTATGTCCAAACTACCATGCAGTTGCTGCCTAATCCTGTTAGGCTCCTAAGTTTCCACAGATAAACACCTTTACCACTGAGAAAGTGCGCATAGCCACCTCAGTCCTGATGCCTGGATGTCTAGTTCATGCCCTAATGCCTGATGGAATCCTCAGACCAGGCATTTTATATCTTGCCTGTGGGGCTCAATCCAGTAAGTGTACCTAGAGCAGGTCAGGCTCAGAACAGAACATACGTGGTGGTGGTGCCTCCTGTCTCGCTTATGCCTAAGATCTCAATGGTTAGAGAACTCACTCAGGCTATGGGAAACCCTATTCAAATATTTCCTAGTCTGGGGTGGAGTTCTCTCAATCTCTGCTGTTGAAAGAGTTCCATTTTACATACATAATTAAGTAGTCATTGGGACAAAAGGAAGAATGACACTCGTTCTGAAGTCCAGTGATTCGGGCACTTCTTTTGGACATGGGAGACTCAAGTTTAGGCCACACACCCTTTCTCAGCATTTCCTACTGGGTGGCTTCCTGCTCAGCTTGTGTTCATTGATGGTGCCTAACGCTCCCCATGCATTATATTGGGAGCCTGGGCATCTAACCTGGGGCTAAGGATTCCATTTAGCAGCAATGTAGGGGAAAACTTTGGTGCTTAACATCATAGGTGCGCCATCTTGAAATGCCCAAACAGGAACTAAGAATACATCCTGCTGCCCTTCTTCCCACTCCTCAGATACAATTTCTCACCCTTTCTACCGAAAGGTGGGAAACCAAGATCTGCCCAGTAAGAGCAAGGCATATAAGGGCTAGCAAGCCAGAAGAAAGGGGCTTCCTTTCTGAGTGGCAGCATCTGCCACTCAGAAAGGAAGGTGCTGCTGCTGCAACAGTTGGAAAGCACAGAAGATGCCTCAGCTGTAAATATTGCCCCAGGGGAGTAGGCTGAACACTGTGCTCATTCATTTGGTTGAGGGAGGGTAATTCTCACTTGCATGCAGAGAGTGCGCCACTAGCTGCCACTCTTTCACTGAGGACCAGCATACACCCACAACATCACAGTGGGGTCAGGGAGTACAAGCCAAGTCATTGCTGGGGCAGAGCAATCACCACCTGATCCTGAGGTCTACTCCTTACTTGTGGGTTCCACCTACCTGGATGGAGTCTGGAGCTGTCCTGTCACTGCGAAGGTCCTCAGAGCTACAAGACATGGTAGTGGTCCATCATCATCTTACCTGGTTCCTGTCCTAGAGGAAGGAACTTATTCTCGGTCACAGTCAGCATACTACCAGTCCTTTACTTACCTTTATATTATCTGTTGTGAAGGTTCTTGCTTTACCTGTGTTCCTATTCCTTTGGTTTACCTTGTTTAGAACTATTGATGGTTTAATAAATACACATATCCTTCTTGCACAAGTGACAAAGAGTCCTGTGGCACCTTAAAGACTAACTAAAAAATTTTTAGAGCATAAGCTTTCGTGGGCTAATACCCACTTCGTCGGATGCATGCAGTGGAAGTATCCAGGGGCAGGTATAAATAGGTAGGCAAGAACCAGGTGGGAGATAACAAGGTTAGTCCAATCAGGCTGAACCAGCTTGCTCTGTCTAATCAGGGAGGGTGAGATGTTCCTCTAGCAGTTGAACTGGAGGTGTGAATAGCGAGAGAAGAGAAGCTGCTTTTGTAGTTAGCTAGCCATTCAAAATCTCTATTCAGTCCCAAATTGATTGTGTCAAATTTGCAAATGAATTGCAGCTCTGCAGTCTCTCTTTGCAGTCTGGACTTGAAGTTTTTTTGCTGCAAAATGCTGACCTTTAAATCTTCTATGGTGTGTCCAGTGAGGTTGAAGTGCTCTCCTACAGGTTTTTGAATATTGCCATTCCTGATATCTGATTTGTGTCCATTTATCCTTTTTCGTAGGGACTGTCCAGTTTGGCCGATGTACATAGCAGAGGGACATTGCTGGCACATAATGGCATATATTACATTAGTAGATGTGCAGGTGAATGAACCAGTGATGGTGTGGCTGATCTGGTTTGGTCCTGTGATGGTGTTGCTGGTGTAGATGTGTGGGCAGAGTTGGCATCGAGGTTTATTGCATGGATTGGTTCCTGAGTTAGAGTTATTATGGCGCGGTGTGCTGTTGCTGGTGAGAATATGCTTGAGGCTGGCAGGTTGTCTGTAGGCCAGGACTGGCCTGCCTCCCAAGGCCTGTGAAAGTGAGGGATTGTTGTCCAGGATGGGTTGTAGATCACTGATGATGCGTTGGAGAGGCTTTAACTGAGGACTGTAGGTGATGGCCAGTGGTGTTCTGTTGTTTTCTTTCTTGGGCTTGTCTTGCAGCAGCAGGCTTCTGGGTACACATCTGGCTCTGTTGATCTGTGTCCTTATTTCCTTGTGCGGGTATTGTAGTTTTGAGAAAGCTTGGTGGAGATCTTGTAGGTGTTGGTCTCTGTCTGAGGGGTTGGAGCAAATACGATTGTACCTCAGTGCTTGGCTGTAGACAATGGATCGTGTGGTGTGCCCGGGGTGGAAGCTGGTGGCATGAAGGTAGGCATAGCTGTCGGTAGGTTTTCGGTATAGGGTGGTGTTGATGTGGCCGTCATTAATTTGCACTGTGGTGTCCAGGAAGTGGACCTCCC